>JAIUZE010069220.1:0-13647 GCA_022085475.1 Heliosperma pusillum
GTGGATGCCTTTTAATCATACTTGCGATGTACACGGTGCTAGTGCGTTTCATTTACCGTGAGAGATGTCGTCTTTGTGTCGTCGTTCTTGAATGCGTGATTTCATGACTTATTATTCATGGTCATTGCATGATTGGGCATCGTCAATGTATTGTTATGTGTGTATGGATGATTACTTGATTGATTATTCATGATCATTGCATGAGTTGGCATGGTTTGTTTGTCGAGTCTCAATCTTATCAAACTTATACCGCTAACGGTGAGATGTAAGCCCTAGTGAGCGTATTCGGTTGCCTAAGAGTGTCTGCCCCGAGTCTTTGTATAACATGATGGATTCGGACTTGTACTTCTTATGCTCTTATCATTATATATTGAATTGCCTATCTATTCTTATCGTATTTCACATGTATATCTATATATGCATGCTTCTACTTTTGTATTTCCTTCTATGTACGTTTGATGTGATATAGCTGGGAGAACGCGGAGTTACTCCCCACTGACTGTGGCGTTCATGTTTTTCATGGATGAACAGGTTGCTTGATTGGATGACATTTTGCTTGATATTTTGGGTTCGGGTGTGAGCTAGCGGGCGTTGTCCCTGGATGAAACTCCTCTAGACGTTCTTTAGCTAGATGCTAATAACTTTGTCTTTTGTTAACACTTTGAGAGACTATGTCTCTTGTGGTATTTTTATTTGGTTTGTAATATTTGACACTCCTCGTATTTTCTATTGGCATGTAAAAAGTTTTGAAAAACACCGTAGTTTCGCTAATTAAATCACATGCTTGTATGTTTTATTTCCGCATTCGCGAGGGTTGTCACACTTAGAACTCTTGGTTGACGGATTTCAACTAAATCCATCTCCTAGTCCCAAGATAACGCTTATCTCGTTGAGTCCAATCCAATTTTGGCTTGTGATCGTATCACCTTACTAACCGAGGTAAAAAGGGACCCACGAGCGCGGTAGCCCTAATGAACACGCGATTCATAGGTGTTACTAATTGGTAAGGCTAATCTCAATTTTTAAATATGTGAGAGATCTTGTCAATTTAGTCATTAATTCCCTATAAGTGAACTAAATCGGTGAATTGTGAATAACGTTGAATTGACAATAGCAAAAAATAAAATGCATGTATGACGATTTTGGCATTAGCGGAAATAAAGCAAGCAACCAAGCAACAAAAAATCCTAGTATGACCACCTAGCTAATCAAATTAACTAGATAAATACAAATTCGGAAACCAACTCCTTGGTCCCTTGCCTCTTCACTTGGAATGCCTTCCAAAAATGGCACCGTCTTGAGGGAGTCACCGCTCTTCAAAAAAATAATTAAAAATATACAAATTCTTATTATACATTTGTTCTATAAAATGAAATTATTAATTATTACAAACCGGCGATACGAGATCGCAATAAAAATTACAACCAAACCATTATTCCCTTACATTACGGGTAATAACGATTAAAAATAACTAGGCCATACTATGTACAAAATTTGCATAAATTATTAAATAAATGACATTCATTCATTCAACCATAAATAAAATAAATTGCTGCAAAATTCATGCCAAAATCGCCCAAAACACATTCATGCTCATTGTAGCTCGATTTTACGGGATTTATTGATTTTTAACCATTAAAAATCAATGTCAACATTTAAATCTCATTTAAATTCAAAATAACTATCTAAAATGTTATAGAACTCAAAATTAGTCCCTACTAATTTTGTTGGTCAATAATTAATTCGATTTGATTTTATTTGCTAAATATAACGGTTTAATCATCTTTTATGAAATAAACCCAAAATAAAATATAACCATCATAAAACTTGAAACCAAAAACCTTCTACATTCTGTAACATTTCCAGGAACTCCAAAAATAAAAACATTTTCTCAAAAAATTTAAATTCATTTTATGAACAAATAACTTTTTATTTAACGGTTTTATCAAATAAAAACCATTAAATATAGTAAAAACGTGAAACAAATTATGAAATTTCACCAAGAGTTTATACATCAGAATTTAAAATGTACCAAAATATTTCATGACCAGAATTTAAAATGTACCAAGAGTTTATACAGCCAATTTTATGAACATTATAATCTCATATTATCGACTTTTATCTTTTAAAAATCAATTAACATGCAATACTTAATTAAAAGTCACGAAATTTTACATACAGTATGTAAGAAATACATGTGAGATCATATAAAAATTTCATGTCCAGAATCAACATGAATATATATTTAGTTAACTTTTAACATAAAATATGCATATTAACTCGGTTTAGAAGCCAAAAATCAAAATAAATAGCAAATTAATCCCTAAAATCACGAAATTTGACCACAAAAATTTTGAAGTCAGTAGGTATACATGCACCAAAAACATTTCGTCCAAATCATATTTTATCTCAAATTTTGGATTTATTAGTTATCTTATCACTTTTAATAAAAATGCCCAAAATGAACATGCATGCTACAAGCTAGCTCTGATACCACATGAAAGTCTATAGACCTTAATTAGACTCCTCTAATTAGTTACTAAATTACTTGTTAATATAGTGTTTAATGATCTATGTAACATTCATGCAAATATAAAGACATTATATATAAGAAGAAATTTCCTCACATCGAAATGGAAATGATATGAGCACAATAAGAACTCCTTCTTATTGTTCTTAAGCTATAAAATGGATGATACTCCAAGAATCTTCAAACTAGAAGATCTCCTTTAAATTGCACCTAAGATTAACCCAAATAAACTTAACTTATTACTAACTACTCCCTCCGTCCCGGTCATTTGTTTACCATTTCCATATTTGGGTGTCTCCTTCATTTGTTTACCTTTCTATATTGGGAAGGCTTTTGATGAGTAATTTCATCACCCAATGGGACTATTGTCCACTTGTCATCTTATGACACTACCCACAAATGGTCCCCTCCCCTTTCCTTGGTCTTTGTGCCAAAAGCAAAGGTAAACAAATGACCGGGACGGAGGGAGTAGTTAATAAGAAAAGTTACACTAATATTAGAATATATTACTAATTTAGTAATACTATATGAGAGTTTTTAGAGAGATGAGAGGATTTTAGTGAGATGAAATAAAACAAGCAAGAAAAAAAAACACAAAATGAACAACCATAGTGCTCTTTTATAAGCACTATGGCCGGTCCATGTAGGCCTCACAAGGCTCTTATTTTGCTTATTTTAATTCACATGCAAATTGGTAGTGTGTAAGGAAGTATAAGCATGATGTAGTGTCACTTCAATTTGGATTATTTGAGCATAAAGTAGAGCAACAATCATCATGCTTCCACTAGTACTCCAACCGGCCACATGTGGATCATTATTGTCCATTTTAATTTTTGATATTTATCCCACAAATACTTATTAATCATATGCTTAATTATCTTGTATAAGTAAGTGTTAATTTGATCATATAATAATTATATGACATAAATTAATAAACAATATATACTTAATATTTAAGTGATATTTTACCATTATATAAATATATAATGGGTCCCACAATGCTTAGTTAATTTATTTTACAACTCCTTGTAAATATAATTAACTAATTACCTCTACCTTAAAATATATGTAAAACCTCAACAAATTTAGTAATTTAACGAATAATTACTAAACTAGATCTTATTTAATTATATAAATATAAGATATAAATTTATTAGTCAATTATCGCATAATTGAAAAATAAACTTAATTGAATTTGAGTTCCTAACATTATTTCTAACTATTAACTCTCGTACATATGAAATATATGTAATGGACTAATCAACTGTATCATATACAGATAATTAGTTACTATTTGGGTTTCATCCTATAAGTGTGACCGAAAGGGATCAGTTGATCGACGTCGTCATATGACAATAACGTCAAACTCTAGTCAGCCAACCGTTATTGATTTACGTTAATCAACTAACTAATCATATATATATATAGTCAATAAATATCCCAATTATATTCCTTAATGAGATTTATTATGTGGCGCACTATTATGGAGGACACCTACTCCAAAAGGGAAAAGGGTGGACTTTGAAGTTTTTGGGTTAAGGGACTCGTGTGGGTTGATGGTTAGCTTGGACAATGAAGATTTGAAGTGCTAATCGAGGTAACGTAGACGGGTTACTCGGTGTCACATCTTATGTGTTTATGTGTTAAGGATAAATTTTCACATGAAATATGAGTTAATTACGTTATATTAGCATGATTATATGGTTACTACTTAATTGTATGTTAGAATTTATCTCATATGCTTTACTTGTGAAAATTTATGTTAATATTTTTGAATTCATCTTATAATTGTTATTAAACTTGTGTTTGATAATAAATGTTGCCTCATGATGTTTTCATTGACCATATGTAATGATTGGATATCATTATGTTATATTTAATATGGATTGATAATGTTTAATGCTAGTGGAAGTTAATGGTGTGGGAAATATCGGTATATTTCATACATGAAATTTAAGGATTATTACGAAATTATAATATATGAAATAAGAGTCATAAACGAAAAGCATAAAGATTAGAATCACCCTTTGGTCCTAGCAATATGGCCTAAGATAAAATATCGAGATTGATATTCTCCTAATCATTGCACCCAAGATGTTCTGAGAAAGGCCTTTTCTTGTCCTAGAATGAACAAAAATTACTTCTAATTTTTGTGAAAGTAATTGTATGATGATCATGTAGAGAAGAAGAGTTTATATACAACTCTTTTTTTCTCTATTGTTGCCGTCCAAGTAGTAGTCTAGTAGAGGGAGGAGTCTTCCCTATTTTTCTTCTACTTGTATTAGTAAGTGGAGTCAAGATAGGAGTCTTCCTTCTTTTATTTATTTAATGTATAATATGTGTATGTATTATTATTGTCATTTATGTTGTCACATATTAATAAGTCCATACAACATCTTGTAGTCGATTTATTAATACCGGTCTAACATCATTTATTATGATAATATCGTATAATATATACGTCAACTATAAATATTCATACATGAAGTTTAAGGATTATAACGAAATTATAATATATGAAATACGAGTCATAAACGAAAAGCATAAAGATTAGAATCAACCTTTGGTCCTAGCAATATGGCCTAAGAACAAATATCGAGATCGATATTCTCCTAATCGTTGCACCCAAGATGTTCTGAGAAAGGCCTTTTCTTGTGCTAGAATGAACAAAAATTACTTCTAATTTTTGTGAAAGTAATTGTATGATGATCATGTAGAGAGAGAAGAGTTTATATACAACTCTTTTTTTCTCTATTGTAGCCGTCCAAGTAGTAGTCTAATAGAGGGAGGAGTCTTCCCTCTTTTTCTTCTACTTGTATTAGTAAGTGGAGTCAAGATAGGAGTCTTCATTCTTTTATTTATTTAATGTATAATATGTGTATGTATTATTATTGTCATTTATGTTGTCACATATTAATAAGTCCATACAACATCTTGTAGTTGATTTATTAATACCGGTCTGACATCATTTATTATGACAATATCGTATAATATATACGTCAACTATAAATATTGTTACAAGAAATTTAAGGATTATAACGAAATTATAATATATGAAATACGAGTCATAAACGAAAAGCATAAAGATTAGAATCAACCTTTGGTCCTAGCAATATGGCCTAAGAACAAATATCGAGATCGATATTCTCCTAATCGTTGCACCCAAGATGTTGTGTGAAAGGCCTTTTCTTGTTCTAGAATGAACAAAAACTACTTCTAATTTTTGTGAAAGTAATTGTATGATGATCATGTAGAGAAGAAGAGTTTACATACAATTCTTTTTTTCTCTATTGTAGCCGTCCAAGTAGTAGTCTAGTAGAGGGAGGAGTCTTCCCTCTTTTTCTTCTACTTGTATTAGGAAGTGGAGTCAAGATAAGAGTCTTCCTTCTTTTATTTATTTAATGTATAATATGTGTATGTATTATTATTGTCATTTATGTTGTCACATATTAATAAGTCCATACAACATCTTGTAGTCGATTTATTAATACCGGTCTGACATCATTTATTATGACAATATCGTATAATATATACGTCAATTATAAATATTGTATATTTATAATTTGCTAATTAAAAATTACAGTTTTTATTTAATTACGAATTAACATTTAATTCGTTTAAGCTTACATTATTTAATCGTATTAAATAATTACATTATATACATTAATTAGATATAACAGTTTATATTCAATTACGAATTAACATTTAATTCGTCTCATCTAGTATTATTTAATCGTATTAAATAATCGTATCATCATTACATTGACTAACCTTTTAGTCATATACATCGACTAACCTTTTAGTCATATAAGGCATCAATATGATTATATTTTTCATCTAATCATATCTCTCAAACACATCCTTTAGGTGTGACTTTTAGGGACCAGTTGATCACCGCCATTAAAATGACAATAACGTCAAACTTCTAGCAAGCCAACCGTTATCGATAAACGTTAATCAACTGATAAGAATACTAAGTATACCTTGTGAACCTGTAAGAGATTTAAACATGTTATCACACTAACTGTGGAGGACACTAGCTCCAACAAATGGGTACCAAAGAAATTAAAGTTGTTGTTGTTCTTGTGGTGTTTTTCAAGACTTGTGGCCCCAGCTGGGTGGCCGGCCACCGCCTACCCTCACCGGCTGGGAGTCTCTGTTGGTTCATGGTTGAATTTTATGTTGCGTGTGTCCCAGCCGGGTTGTAACAACCCGAAAAGTACCCAATTTGCTTAAGTAATAGCTTATGGATACTTTTCAGTAGAACTTAAGTTTTTAATATAGGAATTTTTGTTCCGAGTCGTATTTTGAAATTCCGCGTTCGTATTTGGAGTTTTTGAGAGATTTCATGAAAAGACCGTTTTTGGTCATCTTTGACTTTTCTTGACTTTTAAACCGTCTTTGACTTTTCCTTGATTTTTTAAAGTCGTCATTGACTTTTTATTTATTTTTAAGTCGTCTTAAACTTTTCTGAACTTTTAAGCCATTTTGACTTTTTCCGACTTTTTAGTCGATTTTTACTTTCGTTGACTTTTCCCGACTCGTCTCATAAGTATGAAGACCGAAATTTTATTTAAAAAAATAATATTTTTGATTTATTTTTATTTAGATTTATTAAGATTTATCATACTTTAATATAATTATTTTGAATTTATTCGGAATTTAAAGAATAACGTTTACGGTTTTAACCGATCGTCATTTAACTATTCCCGACGCATCGTAAAGCGCGCAACAAAATCGAAACTCGACTGTGGCATGAGTCACGCGGCCATGTCATCGCTTTCCACTCACCATTAGATGTTTTATTTATTTTGATTAAAATAATCAAAATATCTAGATATTTACTTACTTTATCGATCCGTCAACGAAGATTACGCAAATCGAGCCAAAACAGACCGAACCCTCACCATGCCACACGGTCCATTTAGTCCTCTAATAGGGCTTGATATTTCATTACTTTTGATTATAATATTATAATATCTAGATATTATTTCACTTTATCGATCAATTAACGAAAAGTACGCAAAACGCTCGAAATCAGACCGATTCTTCACCATACCACACGGCTCAAAAAGTCCTCTAATAGCCTTGATATTTTCATTACTTTTGAGTAATATATCATAATATCTTGATATTAACTTTATCGTAACTTATATTTAATCATTTACCGTAAAATAATTATTAAACGCGAGTCAATTACGGAACAACAATTTTAAAACTCAACACCTTTATTTGTCTATAAACTCACGTCCAACTCCACTCCACTTTACTCACAAACACCTTTTCACTGTTCAACAAATCAAATAAAGATCAAAATATCACTTTCTTTAATCGTTCTTCGTGTTCTTCATCGTTCATCAATTGTTCTTCATCGTTCTTGAGCAAACCCTCCATAAATCCTTCATTTCTTAATTAAATCCTTCCTAATTTATATTTCTAGGATCTCCTCTTCGCTCTCCATCTTCTAGTACGTTTTAAATTCAATTCCGTCAAGATCGTTTTCAACACTTTAATTATGAGAAATTTAGTTTTAAGTTCTAATTATGTTTTTCTTGTCTTTTCTTATAGGGGAAGATTTTGAAGACGAGTTTGGAGACTCGTATATTTTGGGTGAAGATTAGTAGGAGGGTTTCTTATTTATATACTTCTTATTATTTTGGTGCTAATTGATTTTACTAGCTAAGGTAACAATTCCGATTTACTCGACGAAATAATGTCACATAGCTTTTAGTTTTTGTTATTTATGATTTTAGTTAGTAACATAGCCTTTAGTTTTGTTTCTTTTGATTTTGGTTCATCTTTGTTTATGGTTCATGTTTTTTATGATTTAAGGATTTTTAGTAGTAATATGATAAGTAGTTGTTTTTATTAGGTTGTATGAATTTATAATAAGTTAGTGTTCTTGGCATATTTTTATGGTTTGTTCATAATCATGAATTTTGTATGGATGGATGTTAAAATGGTTGTTTGATAATTAGAACATGTTGGAAAAATTGGGTGTTGGTTGTGGTGATTGAACCGTGAGGAAAGGCAGCCAAACCGGACCAAACCAGACCGGTCCAGGCCGGTTCAGACCCGGTCTGGGTTGGTCAAGGTGGGTCCGGGTTTTGGTCCTTGGGTTGTGTCGATGTTTGATTGTTTAATTGTTGTTTTGACGGGTTTTAAATATGTTAAGCATGCGGGAAAATATTAGAAATCGGTTTTAGAAAGTTTAATTCAAAACAGCCCATTTTTGGTCAAAACAGGCCGTGGGGCCCATCCAGGCCCATGTGGGGTCCGGCCCAACTCAGCCCGTGGGTCCCACTTTGGGACTTGTGACGGTTTTTGAGTTATCATCATTTTTATCGCGTTTTGTAATAATTAGCAAGCGAGAAATATTAATAAGTAAAATATTTAATTAAAAAGGTTTTTCATTAAATTATTATTTCTCACATTTTAGAAATTATAAGACGAGACCGTAGTTTAATTTAATATCCTTTTAGTCAAACGGGTTTTGGTATGATAGAATAATTCACATGTTAGAAGTCTTAATAAAATAACATGAAATGAATATGTTGATTTTATGTCTATGTGGAAAAGACTCTGTTTCTAGCCGGTTTGACCAAACGGGTTTGGTCAAACTCAGATCTAGTCAGCCCCGTTTTGACTGATGACCCGTCGCGGGACTCGGGTCGGGGATTTGTCTTCAAGTAAGGTTGTATTTAATTAATGAATTAGCCTTAGTATATATGAGGCGATATGATATTTGATTATGATTTATATGCAATTAGTCACATGATAGGATGTTTTTCCCGTGACTGTTTGATTATATGGTTGGTGTCGTGTTGACTAAGTGCCCATAGAGAATTATGAGAATATGGCGTCTTGACCATTCTAATTCTAAATGAGTAGCTTGGACCATGACATTGATAGGCCAGTACTATCTTTAACGAGTATATAGTTCACTGCTTGATAGCTTTTGTGTCCCGGCTTGGTGGGTTTATATCCAAGTCGGGGCATGGCATCCTAAGAGTTCCGCTTTGGGAAGGGAGCCAGCTTAAGTACTAGCCATCTCTGCTTAGGGGTCGCCTAGTAGAGTTTCTCATAGACGGTTATGTCATGGGACGGGGAACGGAATAGCTGTTGTCGCTAGGTCTGATCAGTCTAGGACTAGGATGTTTTCCTACCTTGTGGTATAGCCTCGAGTTACAGAAGTCGACTATCGATGGTCCTAAGAACTTATGCCTGTTTGTAGACGTATTGGTCGTTCATGTTTGTATGATTCTATGAATCTTAGAAGTGAGATGCAAGACCGGCTAAGATTGATAGGTTGGATTCCCGACTGGTAACTGATTCACATGATACGTGTTGATTAGGGTTTGAGTGTATCACGGCCATGTTTCTGAGAGGAACCTCTGAGCTAGCATACCAGCTTCCCTACCTCGAGTTATAGTTTATTATCGGTTTCACATGATAGCTTTCACATGCTAGGTTATTTGTTAGTTATCTGTTCATAACATGAAAAGCATATCATATATGTTTATGTTTTGTAGTTTCCATATACATTGATTTTATGTTATTCATGTTTTATTAAACTCGACATTCGTGGCCTGGGGGACGCGAGGTACTCCCCACTGACGTGGCTCTTCCGTGTTTATATTTAATGCGGTTGGCAGGTTTGTGATGCATACATTGGGTACATTGACGAGCTAGCGAGCGAAGTATTTACCTTGGACCTATATTCGGTTCTTAGATTGTATATTATTATACCCTCTTTTATTTCCGTATTTATACGGGAGATATGTCTCCCGTCTTGTAAAATTCTTATGTATAATATAAATTTTCTTTTGTAATGAACCTTTGTATTTATGACACCCTTCGTTATGTATTTAAATTATTTTTTTTCTTTCCGCAAATTTGAGGGTGTCACAGTTGGTATCAGAGCATTTTTGCTCCCGACGCACGTTTGTGTACCCTTGTATAAAATAACTTTACCTTAATAAAATAATGAACTGGTGAGATAGAATGGTAGGATGGGTAGATTAGGATTTATGTTGTTGTCTATTTGTTTATGCTAATTGTTAGGAGTAACTTAATTTGTTTTGGTTCTTATGAAGACGGTTGGACCTCGTGTAGAAGAGATCGTTGTTACTGCCAACCAGGTCCCTCCTCATAAAGAAGACAATAGCCAAGGAGGCTATGCTTGGGTGGCTAGCCAAATTGCTAGGAGCAATATTACGCCTTATGGGGGAATATGTGTTACCTTGAAGGAGTATCCTCTACCGAAGTTTTGAAGATTTATAAGCTTAATTGAAGTGAATTCCTTCTTCATCTATGAATTCTCTCGTCCTTATAATATTATGCCCTGTTCCTTCTATCTAGGTGCTTCTTTCTCCTCCAACCTATTTACCTCTTGGAAATTGCTCTTAATAGTTCCTCCATTATACCATTGGTATTCTTACCTTCCTCTTGTAACATTTGTATGGATGTCATACCCCTTTGTATGCGGTATATTATACTTAGTCGGAAGAACTTTGAATTTTGTGGAATATTAGTGTTTGTTAGAATGAACTTGTGATTTGAGGAAAATGGTATAGATCTAATTTCACCCTATGGTGGTGAGAGTTGGTATCCTTGAGGAAGGTGTGGTAAGGTATGTTTAATGATTTTAATGCTTGAAGCTTGGCATGACTTGTGTGTAAATAGTTCATGATATTCGAAGGTGTAAAGTCGAATGAGTTGGCTATTATTTCTTAACTCATTGGTAATTTAGTCTTTTGGAATTAGGAGTTTAGTATTGGTTTGAAGACCATGCTTATGATATGTCTATTTTGGAGTAAATAAGAAGTTTCGAATATGGTGCCTAACCATCCTATTAAGCTAGTTCCGTGTTTAGATGATTATAAGGATTTGAGGATAAACTTAGGAGGAAAGTCTCTTAGTGGTTTTAGACTATGAAAACTTGAAGTTGCAATATCATTTCTTTTGAGAATCGAATTAAGCATAATGGTGGTTGGTTGTTGTGGTTAAGGATTTTAGTGGTTCTTTAAAGGTTACTTGGAAAAATAGTTGTTTTAAATGTTGGACCCTAATGGGAATAATTACCTTGTGGAATTTTGGATTTGGATGACCAAACTTGAGGAATATTGTTATAAGCAAAAACCGATGTATTAAGAGTTTGGAAAAGATAAATAAATTGATTACGGTCGCATTGCCCTATGTTTGGCAAAAGTTAAGTGAATCGAGTTTTGTGGGACTAATCTCTTTGAGGTTTCGAGATTCAACTTTTGATGATGAGAGGGTTCATTGTAAATAAGTTGGGGTAATGAATTTTGGAATAAATTGGATTAAAGGATTTCATAGTAAGTCCTTTACTTTGTGGTTGTTAGCAGTCTTGTTTCCTTAAATATAAATATTTGGATGGTAGTTTCCAATAAGAGTTTTGATGGACCTTAGAAGATTTTAATTGAATTGGAATAATTGGGAATTGCTACTCGATGTGGCATGCTTATGAAATATCTTGGTAGGAATCCGATGATTGAAATGTTGAGGATATATTGCACTCTCTTGAGGACTAGTTTACTTGTACAGTTAGTATTGTCGAGTTACAATCGACATTTGAATTTTCATAGAGGGAAGATAGTATTGGGGGTTCATCTTTCGTTCTTTTTCTTCTTTCCTTCTTTCTTTCTTCTTTCTATTCGATTTATTCTTTCGGATATTCAGTTCCTTCTATCGAGTATCATTTCTCTTAGATATATTACTATAAGCTTTAGTTAGAAATTTTAGGAATAGATAATGGAGTTATTATCCTTACTATGAAAGTTTTAATTAAAAGTTTTTAGAAATGTTTTATGATTTCAAGTATTTTACCGTCAAGGAGTGTTGAGACTTGTTATTGGAGACGTTCGATAACTAGTTTTCTCATTTATTGATGCGAAAATGTATCTTTTAAGTCTTGGACTTGGGACGTCGATGTTCTTAACTGCAGACGAGAACCTTCCGTTCCATTGATAAGACCCTGTATTTTTAATACAAGTATATTTTTAACAATTTTGAGATAGACCTACATATATGTTACATTACTTCTTCTAAGTTTCGAGGACGAAACTTTTTAAAAGGAGGGGTGATTGTAACAACCCGAAAAGTACCCGATTTTTCTAGTAAAAATATTTACTAACACTTTTCAGTAGAACTTAAGTTTTTTAAAATAGAAATTTTGTTCCGAGTCTTATTTTGAAATTCCGCGTTCGTATTTGGAATTTCTGAGAGATTTCATGAAAAGACCGTTTTTAGTCATCTTTGACTTTTCTTGACTTTTAAGTCGTCTGTGACTTTTCTTGACTTTTTAAAAGTCGTCATTGACTTTTCTTGACTTTTAAGTCGTCATAAACTTTTCTTGACTTTTAAGTCATCTTTGACTTTTCTTGACTTTTAAGTCGACTTTGACTTTCGTTGATTTTCCCGACTCGCCTTGTAAGTTTGAAGACCGAAATTTTATTTAAAAAAATAATATTTTTAATTTATTTTTATTAAGATTTATTAAGATTTATCATAATTTAATATAATTATTTTGAAGTTATTCGGAATTTAAAGAATAACTTTTACGGTTTTAAACCGAACGTCATTTAACTATTCCCGAGTCGTCTCAAATCCCGAAACAAAACCGAAACTCGACTTTGGCATGAGTCACGCGCCCATGTCATCGTTTTCCACTCACTTGAGATATTTTATTTGTTTCGATTAAACTAATACAAATATCTTAGATATTTGTTACTTTATCGATCCGTCAGTTTAAATTACGCAAATCGATAAATCAGACCCGATTGCTCACCAAACCACACGGTTTTCCCTCCTCTCTTAGACCTTGATATTTTCTTTCTTTTCATTACAATAAATAATATCTTGATATTTAATTCAATTAACTTAATATCTAATTAATTACGGTAATATAATTATTATACCGAGTCAATTCCATAACAGCAATTTCAAAACCCAACTCACTATTTTGCTCTATATTACACGGCACTCCAACTCCCACTTTACTCACTAACAACTTTTCATTTTACAACAAATCAATTTAAGATCAAATAATCGTTCTCATCGTCTTGAACGTCTTAGAGTTCTTATCGTTCTTC
>JAIUZE010069221.1:0-19194 GCA_022085475.1 Heliosperma pusillum
AAATGTAGCATCGTGTATGAGTTCAGGGAAATGTCATCCCGTGGATGCCTTTTAATCATTCTTGCTGGGACACGATGCTAGTGCGTTTCATTTACCGTGAGAAAGGTCGTCTTTGTGTCGTTGTCTTTGAATTATGTGATCATATTGGATTCATGGTCATTGCATGACTTGACACCAGTCAATGTCTTGGTTCGTGAATGGTGGGTAATTTTTGGATTTAATGTGAATCTCGCGATGACTTGACTTGGTTTGTCTGTCGAGTCTCAATCTTATCAATCTTATACCGCTAACGGTGAGATGCAAGCCCTAGTGAGCGTATTCGATTGCCTAAGAGTGTCTTTCCGAGTCTTTGAATAACATGATGGATTCGGATTTGTGCCTCTTATGCTCTTATCATTATCTATAAAATTGCCTATTTATTCTTATCACAACTCACATGTATATCTATATATGCATGATTTTACTTTTGTATTTCCTTATATGTACGTTAAAGGTGATATGGCTGGGAGAACCCGGAGTTACTCCCCACTGACTGTGCCGTTCATGTTTTTCATGAATGAACAGGTTGCTTGCATGGATTGACTCTTTGGATATGATATTTTGGGGTTCGGGTGTGAGCTAGCGGGCGTTGTCCCTGGAAGATTAACCTCTAGACGATTTTAGCTTATTTGCTAAACACTTGTTCTTTGTTAACATTTTGAGATACTCCGTCTCTTTGTTATTTTCCGCACTTAGTTGTAATATTTTGACACTCCTCGTTTTATTTAACTTGCATGTATAAAAGTTTTTAAAAACTACCTATTTCCGCAATATAATTCACATGCTTGTTTGTTTATTATTTCCGCATTCGCGAGGGTTGTCACAGTAAGGCAGTCCAGGATTTCTTCAGGACAGGTAAGATGTTAAAACAAATAAATAATACTAATGTTGTGCTTATTCCTAAAAAAGAGAATCCTAGTAATGTTAAGGATTTCAGACCTATAGCCTGTTGCAACACCTTATATAAGTTCATCTCTAAACTGTTGTGTGAGAGGCTGTCTAAGGTGCTTCCTAAAGTTGTTAATCCTTCTCAGTCTGCCTTTATTAAAGGTAGGAGTATAATGGGGAACATTCTTATTAGCCAGGACTTGGTTAGGCTTTATAATAGGGCCAATCCATCCCCTAGATGTTTGATTAAGGTGGATTTGAGGAAGGCCTATGATTCTATTGAATGGGTCTTTGTTCAGAATGTCCTTCAAAGTTTGAACTTTCCTGCTGGTTTTCTGAAGGCTGTCATGTTGTGTATTACCACTACCTTCTATTCCATTGTTCTTAATGGTAACTCCTTTGGGTTCTTCCAAGGTAAGAGAGGTCTGAGACAGGGTGATCCCTTATCTCCTCTTCTTTTTACTCTTTGTATGGAATACTTGAGTAGGATTTTAATTATGATTGGTGAGATCCCTGGATTTAAGTATCACCATTTATGTAAAGGATTACACCTTAATCATCTTATGTTTGCTGATGATCTCCTCATCTTCTGTAAGGGTGATATAAAGTCTATTTTTATGATTGTGGAGGGTTTTGATGTGTTTTCAAAGGCTTCTGGGCTGCAGATTAACAATGAAAAATCTGATTTGATCATTAAGGGGGTTGATAGGGAGACTGAGGATTTCATTTTGGATAATACTGGTTTTTCTAGGGGCAGTCTTCCCTTCAAATATTTGGGTGTTAATATTTCTCATAAAAGGTTGAACAGGCAGGATTGTAAGATGCTGGTTGAGAGGATGAGTGCTAGGATTAAAGGCTGGAACAGGAGGAAGATTTCTTACTCAGGGAGGCTTGTTTTGGTAAAGTCAGTCTTGAGCACCATCCATAACTATTGGGCACAGCTTTTCATTTTACCTGTGGGAGTTCTTGATACTCTCAAAGCCCTTTGTAGAAACTTTCTTTGGGAAGGGGAGGAGACTTATTCTAAGGCTCCCCTTGTTGCTTGGAATGTCTTATGTAAGAGTAAAAAAGAAGGTGGTCTAGGCATCTATGATAGTGTTAAGTGGAACATTGCAGCTGTTGGGAAATTAGTGTGGTGGATTATGCTTAAGAAGGACCATCTTTGGATAAAATGGATAGATAAGATTTATTTGAAAGGGAGGGATTGGATTTCTTACAGTCCTAGCAGTTCAAGCTCTTGGGCCTGGAGAAAGATTTGTGGTGTCAAGGAGATTCTTAAAGAGGGATTGCAATCTGAAGAGTGGCTGGAAGAGGAAGGATACTCCATTAGTAAAGGTTACAAGTGGCTGGATGGGAATGATAATAATAGAGTGGACTGGTTCTGTATCACTTGGAGCAGGTTTAACATTCCTAAACACTGTTTCATTTATTGGTTGGCTATTAAAGGTAGACTACTTACCCTGGATAGACTGCATAGAAGGGGGTTTACAGGAAACTTAAACTGTTTTTTGTGTGGGATCAACTCTGAAGATCACTATCATTTGTTCCAGGGATGTTGTTTTGCAAAGAAATGTTTTGAATGCTTAGATGACAGGCTCCAGGTCAGGCTCAACAATGATCACTCCCCTGCTGCATTACTCAGAATGAGAATGATGACAGGCTTCATCAGAAAAGTGTACTGGTCATTAGTGGTGCCTGTTTATTACAACATTTGGACTTGCAGGAACAAATGCAGGCTGGAGGCTTCTGTCCAAAGGCCTGAGCAGTTGATACAGGACATATGTGTTCAAGCAAAGATGAGATTAACGCAAACTGAGTTAGGTACTCTAAAGAGAGATGAGATTATATGGTGTAGAAATAGACAATTAATGTAATTTTATCCTTTGTCTGTTTTTCTTAGAGTGATTGTATGATGAGTATTATAGTACTAGGTTGTAAAAGGATTGTGGATTGGAGGGCGTAATGCCGTTTTAATCAAAGCTTACATTTGCACCAAAAAAAAAAAGACTCCAATGAAAACGGAAGCTAAACTCAATAAGTGATCCCATCTTCGATCCCATCGAAACTCTAACGATAACCGGCGATCACCTGCTCACCATCCCCCAATGTATCACGGCAGTTTTTTAAAATAGTAAAGGGGTCAGTATTCGCATATACCGACCAACGTACAAGATAAGTACAAGGGAAAGAGAAACCAAAGGGCAGCCGCAACAGACACCTCAGTAGACTCAGGTTACCAGCCTGCTCTACAAAACCACCTATTGACCCTGGACCGCAGCCACAGGCGTCGACTGCCCCTCTCAGCGCAGTGAGAGAACTCAGATCATTAATGTGCACATCCCCCGCATGGCGGGATAACCACGGGGCGAACTCGGGGTGTGCTCCGTCTCCCAACGGAACAACTAATCACAGTAAGCATAGTAACAAAGTAACCATCGTCAACAACCCCAAACCCGAACTCCATCACCATCATGAATCACATAACAAGAACCATACATCTTATAAACATCAGTTAGTAATGCAACACTGAGTAGGGAAACCCTACCCTTTAGCAAATCCGCAAATACGCACAAGCAAGGAAATCAAAAGTCCTTTTTTACGAATCATCCACCTAAACATGTAGTAATCATGTAATTAATATTACCTATTTTCCCTTTTTCCCCCAATTCAATTAGGGTTACATAATTCAATATAAACAATAACAATAACCATGTAGACAATCACTTACCAATTGGAATCAACAAGACAAAAGCAACAGATCCGGTTTGGAATGATTAAGGATGATCTTTAGAAGCTTGAGGAAGTTTTAGAGAGTGTTTAGAGAGATTAGGGTTTTGATAAGGAAGCGTAAACTGAAAAATATGTTTTAATCCTTCTTATAAATCCTTAATCAAACCATCTGAACTAAATTCACAGACCGGTGTACTCGGTCGAGTACCATATGTACTCGGTCGAGTACACCTCACTCGATCGAGTGCTGACCACACTCGGTCGAGTGCCCAAGAACAGAATATTGTTCGACTGACAGACCAACCCTACTTAGTCGAGTAGTCTATACTCGGCCGAGTACACCATCCACTTGGTCGAGTAAGTCCTACTCGGCCGAGTGCCAATTACACAGAAATACGGAGTATTACAGCCTTCCCTCATTAAACACGAACTTCGTCCTCGAAGTTTACAACTGATACTCCTACCGCACAAACATCTTTACCAACACTAACATAAGACATAACAACAACAATACATAACATATATCATGTACCAATCACAAACCAACAACATCTATACATATCACAACATGTATCACCCATACCACCCACCAAAAGACACCAACTACTAACAACATAAGACAACAACTCGTACACGACAAAGCCAACTCCATGACCTCTAACCAACTCCCAAAATCCGAAACACAAATACTCTACTAATCATATATCAACTCGAAACAAACCAACACCGCCAAGTCTCCATCAACTACACTAAGACCAATAATAACGCAAAACTCTTACTAAACTATTCCGAATTATTACATTCTTCCCTCCTTAAAAATGAACTTCGTCCCCGAAGTTCACACCCGCATTAAAAACAAAAGAAGCCAAGCATTCAAGCTAACACCAGCATCATGATATACTAAAGGTACTCTCACAAACGTCACCATCCGATACAACAACCTAATCCAAAACTCCAAAAATACATGTGACAACCCTCGCGAATGCGGAAATAAAACATAACAAGCATGTGATTTATATAGCGGAAAATACGATGTTTTTAAAACTTTTTACATGCAAGATAGAAATATGAGGAATGTCAAATAAATACAAACTAAAATAGAATATACTACAAAGAGACGTAGTCTCTCAAAATGTTATCCAATATCAAAGTGATTAGCAACTAGCTAAAGAACGTCTAGAGGTGACTCATCCAGGCCAACGCCCGCTAGCTCACACCCGAACCCAAAGTAGCACAAGCAAAAAGCCATCCAAATCAAGCAACTTGTTCATCCATGAAAAACATGAACGCCACAATCAGTGGGGAGCAACTCCGGGTTCTCCCAGCCATATCACATTTAACGTACATAAACGGAAATACAAAAGTAGAAGCATGCATATATAGATATAAATGTGAAGTACGAGAAGGATTAATAGGCAATTCAATACATATGGATATCGATACATGAAGTACAAAACCGTAACCATCATATTATAGAAAGACTCGGGGATGACACTCTTAGGCAACCATACACTCACTAGGGCTTCCATCTCACCATTAGCGGCATAAGTTTGATAAGATTGAGACTCGACAAACAAACCATGCCAAGTCATCCAAAGATCATGAATAATCAATCATATACTCATCCAACCAAACGTACAATACGTTGACGACATCTCTCACGGTAAATGGCACGCACTAGCACCGTGTACATGCAAGTATGATTAAAATCGCATCCACGGGATAAACATTTCCCTGAACGCATACACGATTAACATTTCGTATATGTAGACTAATTTCCTCCGGTAGGACGACGATATAAATATCCGATCCTAGTCTAAACCTGGCCAGACTCTCGGAATAACATTTTCCGATTCGACATGCGATAAACATTTCGCATCCAATCGGTCAATCATAGATGCCGAGTACCCCAAATTCGGTCAACTTTCACGAAAGAGGCGGAAAAGAGCACAAGCATCATAACAAGCGGTACGCTACATGCAATGACACCACCTCGCAAGTATACAACATTTGACGGCCGGGTCGATCAACGCAAGGCGTTCGCCTCCCAACAACGTCGTCATATGCCCACTAACACATGCAATCAAGCAGTAAGGATACACTCCCCGTTCTGACATTCCAGCCTTACGAACGTGGAGGTAGCCAAGAAAATGAGAGTACAAAGCACATAGAAAATAAGTGCTCAAACCGTAACATGTGTAAAAACCGACTCAAGTGGGACATACCAAAAACCGTCACAAAAACATGCGATACAAGCGAAGGGATTATCATATATTCGAAACATTAATATTTAAAGTCAACTTTTAGAGTCAAACCCGGAAGTCAAAAAAAGTGAAAGTCAAACCCGAGACCCGAGACCCAAACCCGACAATTGGAGTGGCCTACAAACAAATCATCAATGCAAGAAGACTAAGTCCAAAGGGTCAAGGAAAGTCAAGGCGGGACTAGAATTTAAAGGGTCAACGAAACTCAATCAAGGGAAAAACTGGCAGCAAGAAACGCTGCCAGCGCCAGGCATCGTTGCCAGCGTCTTCACGACGCTGCCAGCGTCCTGGTCTCAGGCACGCGATCCTTCATTTTTCGACTTGTCATCAACATACAACCATCATCATTTATCATCACAAACCATCAATTCTCATACCAATTATCAACTAACAACAACCATCATCAACAACACAATTCCTATGATTACTAACCTTACTCTAAATACGATTTCTAACATAGAAAACACATTAAAACACGTAAATGATATCGAGTAACCCTTCACCGTTACCTTTATGCGTCTTTAATCGATTTCTAAGTCTTCCTCCACTAAATAGTAATCTTTGTCGGGGTCTAGAAGGTCTCCGCCTACAATTAGACGACAAAAGATGAATATAATTGACCTTTGAGAAAGACGGATAAATTTAAAAGCGAGAAAGACGGTAATTTTATTACCAATTAAGATAGGAACGATGAGAGGGAAAGAATAAGACGAACCTTAGTGAATTTGAGTAAGTAATGAAGGAGTAGTGATGAATCCAAATTGATTCATAAATGGAGTTTAGGGTTTTGGTGGTTTGTATGAGGAAGAAGAGGTGAGTGAAGAAGATGAGTGGACAATGAGGGAGTTAGGGTTATAAGGTGAGTGAGTGGAAAAAGTTGAGGGAAAAGCCAAAAATTCGCCTTAAGGCGTAACTCACACGAAATTTCGAGTAGAGTCCGAATACGAACTCGGATTTGTTAAATTAGACACGGGAAACTTAGTTCTAGACTAAATCTAAAATTACGCTGAAAAATATCCGTATAATATTTTTAAGATACAAATAGGGTGCATTAGCGGGTGTTACAATCACCCCACCTTTTAAAAAGTTTCGTCCTCGAAACTTGAGAGTAGAAAACAAAAGTATCAAGGACAAGAATCGGTTTTCAAAATTAATACGAAAACTTTTACAAGGGAAACATTTATGAAACGAGGTTTTTCTCGAAAACGGTTTAAGGAGATTTTTCATAAGTGCGAAACTTTAATTACGGATCACAAGAGTACACGTCGCGAACGAGAACTCTAGTTATCAAAATCAAATAAATGTCAAAATAGTGAAATCGAAATTCAAAACAAACGTTAGTAAGTGCAGGACTAGTCACCAGACTTCTCCAATAACAAGTCCAAACATCCAACCAATCGCAAAATCCAAATATAAAAGCAAAAGAAATCCATTTTCTCCAAAAAGAGGGTACACAAACCATCTTTAGACTTCTTTGAAACGTTAAATTAGAAATATAATATGGAAATTTGAAGGTTTTCTCAAAGATAATATCAAATAACAAGACATTACACGTACATAGAGCGACTAGAACATCAAGTTCACAAATCACGATTACAAAATATATACAAAACACGCAAAAACGAAACAAATCGAACTCTTAGGGATAGGAAGATCACGATGAAATCGTTACAAAGATCTACAAGAATTCGATAGTACTAACTCTACTAATACTCTAATCCTCAAGAGGATTTAATTTACCCAAGTTACACCTCAACATTTTCAATCATTAGATTTCTGCTGAATTCCTTCATAACCACGACACCTCAAGTCATCAACCTAACCATTCAAACCTAATTAGCATCGACTAGGGTCCATAGATTGTAATCTGCAGGAGAGGTCCTTTAACGTACTATAAAATACTTAGATTCATCATACTCTATCTGAGACCACTAACCAAAGAAATCTCATCTTAGGGGACCATATCTACTAAGAACCACAAAGTGAACGGTCCTTACCATAAAATCCTCTGATCCAATTTATTCCAAAACTCATTATCCTAAATTTACGATGGACTTCTCATCCTCAAATGTTAAAACACAATACCTCCAGAAAGGTCGGGCACAGATCTCAAATCACTAATATTTTGCCAAACACATGGGAATGCGACCATTAATCAAATTAGTTAGCTCAACTATAACTCGAGATGCAACTATCTTCACTTATGAAAATATTCCTCGAAGCCTCAAATATAAATAGTCACATTAGCAAACTATGATGGTTACTAATTCTCAAGATAAATGGGTTCACCATTCTATCTCTATAATCCATAACAACTGAGCACTCACTATCAAAATCTTGCAATGAACATTTCTCAATCTCAAACTATGATTCCTTAAGAATAAAAGAAAATTACTAATTCCAAACCACAAATGGCCAATCACTTGGCAATCAGACAACCATTCAAATCATCTAGTTCATCTAAAACTCAAAATGAATCGATTTTCATTTATGACAAAACTCCTCAAACTTTGGGTACCAACTCAATTACCCTAAAGCAAAGTCTCTTTTAGAATCCACCAATTAGAGACATCTAATTCCCAAATGATATCCCAAGCAACCGTTATAATACCCAACATCAACAACTATTATCATGATCAACTCAATTCTCAAAACAACACTACAATACCAAACTCCGAATCTAACATCACCAAGAGAGGATACATTATCACTATTAGGATTCATCCTAGAGCTTAAGTCCTATTTCCCATGATCAAATACAACATGAAATTTGCTCAATCCAAAGACACATATTCTAGCTAAAGAATTCCAAAATACATTACACTTATTCCCTGAGCCTTACAAACTGGATATCCAATCCACTAGAGAAAAGATGAAGCAACAACGAGTTAGGAAACGATAAGGAATCTCAAGGAGAACACGAGAATAATCAGGCACTTGATTACAAGAGAGGAACGCTGAAAATAACGAGGTCAAGAAAGAGACAAAGCAGGTAGTAGAGTTATGAAGATATCCGAGTAAGAAAGAAGGTATGAGCAAGCGATTTCTTAAAGATCAATCTGGACAAAAACATTCAAGAATGGAAATGAAAAGGGACAATGGCACGAGTAAAGGTTTAAGGTTTAATCCACAAAACTTCTCGTTTCAAACTTAGGGTGATAGCAAAGCAAGTCATCCCGATAATAAAGGTCAAACAAGGGACCATGGTACCACAAATCATCAAAGTAAGGTACGCCTAAATTCGACAAATCAACTACAACCCAATTCATCCATCCTTTCATATCACACGGATTCCCAAATGCGGAATTGCAACTCAAGCATAGTAACATTCCTTTAGCTCAAATATTCAACACAACCTCAAAGGTTTCTTTAACTGAAGGACTAACAAATACTCCCCTATACTCGGTCATTTTCAAGTCATATAGCCCACGAGTTCATTATTATCAAAGTACAACATCAAGTCAAACATCATCATTAAAGTCCCAAGGTATTTCCATCATAGTTCACATCATCGAATCTCGATCATATCTATAATCCTCAAGTAATATGGTTCAATTTACAACGAAACCTTACTACTTCAAACGAGTCTCCGATACCATAAGATAAGATCATATCTTTAAATCCAAGAACTATAGACAAATGCTTTTCCATTAAGCCTATACTCACAAACACACAATAGGAAACCACAAGACGTCACTTAACCTCAAAAGTATTTCGCACCTCAAGATATCATTCAAAGCTTCTTATTTACACCAATTAGACCTATCATAAGCATGGTCTTCAAAACAATACTAAACTTCTAAGTCCAAAAGGCTAAATTACTAATGAGTTAAGAAGTCATAGCCAACTCATTCAACCTTACACCATCAAATATCATGAACTATTTACACACAAGTCATGGCAAGCATTTATACATTAAAATCATCAAACTTATCTTACCACCTTTCCTCAAAGGTACAACCAATCATCAATATGGGGTGAACTTAGATCTACACCATTTACCTAAAATCCCAAATTCATTCTAACCAACACTAACATCCCACAAAGTTCAAAATTCTTCCGACAAGTATAATATACCACAAACAAATGGGTATGACATCCGCAAAATGTTTCATGAGTAAGGTAAGGATACCAGTTGATAAGAAGAAGGGAAGTAACAAGAGTAATCTCCAAGGGGAAAAGACGTTAGATGATAAAGAAGCACTTAGATAGAAGGAAGAGAGCATGATACATTAAGGACGAGAGAATTCATAGATGAGGAAGAAATACACTTCAATTAGGCTTGTCATTCTTCACTCTTCGGTAGAGGATACATCTTCTAGGTAACACATGATCCACCTCAAGATGGTAGATATAAACAAACATAACATCACTCAACACAATCAACAAACAAGTTAGAACCTAACATACATCAAGTACACCAAAGACTACCAAATTAGGTCCTTAAGTCTACCCATCTCTCATTTATTATTTCAAGGTCAAGTAATTTAAGTTTAGGGTTCACGTGTTTGCGTCGGGAGCGTTTAAGCTCTGATACCAACTGTGACAACCCTCGTGAATGCGGAAATAAAACATAACAAGCATGTGATTTATATAACGGAAAATACGATGTTTTTAAAACTTTTTACATGCAAGATAGAAATACGAGGAATGTCAAATAAATAGAAACTAAAATAGAATATACTACAAAGAGACGTAGTCTCTCAAAATGTTATCCAATATCAAAGTGATTAGCAACTAGCTAAACAACGTCTAGAGGTGACTCATCCAGGCCAACGCCCGCTAGCTCACACCCGAACCCAAAGTACCACAAGCAAAAAGCCATCCAAATCAAGCAACCTGTTCATCCATGAAAAACATGAACGCCACAATCAGTGGGGAGTAACTACGGGTTCTCCCAGCCATATCACATTAAACGTACATAAACGGAAATACAAAAGTAGAAGCATGCATATATAGATATAAATGTGAAGTACGAGAAGGATTAATAGGCAATTCAATACATATGGATATCGATACATGAAGTACAAAACCGTAACCATCATATTATAGAAAGACTCGGGGATGACACTCTTAGGCAACCATACACTCACTAGGGCTTGCATCTCACCATTAGCGGCATAAGTTTGATAAGATTGAGACTCGACAAACAAACCATGCCAAGTCATCCAAAGATCATGAATAATCAATCATATACTCATCCAACAAAACGTACAATACGTTGAGGACATCTCTCACGGTAAATGACACGCACTAGCACCGTGTACATGCAAGTATGATTAAAATCGCATCCACGGGATAAACATTTCCCTGAACGCATACACGATTAACATTTCGTATATGTAGACTAATTTCCTCCGGTAGGACGACGATATAAATATCCGATCCTAGTCTAAACCTGGCCAGACTCTCGGAATAACATTTTCCGATTCGACATGCGATAAACATTTCGCATCCAATCGGTCAATCATAGATGCCGAGTACCCCAAATTCGGTCAACTTTCACGAAAGAGGCGGAAAAGAGCACAAGCATCATAACAAGCGGTACGCTACATGCAATGACACCACCTCGCAAGTATACAACATTTGACGGCCGGGTCGATCAACGCAAGGCGTTCGCCTCCCAACAACGCCGTCATATGCCCACTAACACATGCAATCAAGCAGTAAGGATACACTCCCCGTTCTAACATTTCAGCCTTACGAACGTGGAGGTAGCCAAGGGAATGAGAGTACAAAGCACATAGAAAATTAGTGCTCAAACCGTAACATGTGTAAAAACCGACTCAAGTGGGACATTCCAAAAACCGTAACAAAAACATGCGATACAAGCGAAGGGATTATCATATATTCGAAACATTAATATTTAAAGTCAACTTTTAGAGTCAAACCCGGAAGTCAACAAAAGTCAAAGTCAAACCCGAGACCCGAGACCCAAACCCGACAATTGGAGTGGCCTACAAACAAATCATCAATGCAAGAAGACTAAGTCCAAAGGGTCAAGGAAAGTCAAGGCGGGACTAGAATTCAAAGGGTCAACGAAACTCAACCAAGGGAAAAACTGGCAGCAAGAAACGCTGCCAGCGCCAGGCAACGCTGCCAGCGTCTTCACAACGCTGCCAGTGTCCTGGTCTCAGGCACGCGATCCTTCATTCTCCGACTTGTCATCAACATACAACCATCATCATTTATCATCACAAACCATCAAATCTCATACCAATTATCAACTAACAACAACCATCATCAACAACACAATTCCTATGATTACTAACCTTATTCTAAATACAATTTCTAACATAGAAAACACATTAAAACACATAAATGATATCGAGTAACCCTTCACCGTTACATTTATGCGTCTTTAATCGATTTCTAAGTCTTCCTCCACTAGATAGTAATCTTTGTCGGGGTCTAGAAGGTCTCCACCTACAATTAGAAGACAAAAGATGAATATAATTCACCTTTGAGAAAGACGGATAAATTTAAAAGCGAGAAAGACGGTAATTTTATTACCAATTAAGATAGAGGACGATGAGAGGGAAAGAATAAGACGAACCTTAGTGAATTTGAGTAAGTAATGAAGGAGTAGTGATGAATCCAAATTGATTCATAAATGGAGTTTAGGGTTTTGGTGGTTTGTATGAGGAAGAAGAGGTGAGTGAAGAAGATGAGTGGAAAATGAGGGAGTTAGGGTTATAAGGTGAGTGAGTGGAAAAAGTTGAGGGAAAAAGCCCAAAATTCGCCTTAAGGCGTAACTCACACGAAATTTCGAGTAGAGTCCGAATACGAACTCGTATTTGTTAAATTAGATACGGGAAACTAAGTTCTAGACTAAATCTAAAATTACGCTAAAAAGTATCCGTATAATATTTTTAAGATACAAATAGGGTACATTTGCGGGTGTTACAATACATACATTGGCCCTTACCATATAAAATTCCACCACAAGACATTCGAACTTGACATTTACCAACACTTTTCCTTTAATGATACCACAATACCCACATCAATCATCTCCTTTCGCCTCATAACCTTTAATTACGCTAACACACGTGCATGTTAAAATTAACTCCTCATTACCTTACTTATCATTAATAAATCAAACTACCTCATAACCAATAACAACATGAGATGCCGCAAATCTACCTCCCTTAAAATGAATTTAGTCCCCGGCACTTGCTCATCCTCGAATCAGTAACACTATTACTATCCTCCGGGCTTTCCATCATACATAATAGTTTTATTCTTTCACATACCCAAAATCGATCATCACTGAATAACTAAGACCGCAACGCCACACTTCTTCCCATAATAACACCTCGACTGCACAACTGATTAACAACAATTCACGATATTTTATCATCGAAATCACCCTACTGTCTAACTATTGCACAAAGCACAGTCATGACAATGAGACACCCCGCTCTCCCTCGACGCTGCTACACCCTTTAACCCCATTCATCATCAAATTATACCTATTTCCTTTATTGTTATCATCTCGTCTTACCCAAGGTCCTAAATTTCATCCTCATTAGCAACGAATCCATCCACTTAACCATGATACAATCTAACACCATATTCCTATAAAATCCTCTAAACGATAATGAACCATTTACAACTTCAAGCACACCATAATCAAATCTACCCACTTAACCATGATACACTCTAACACCATATCCCAATCCACATGCGAAAATACCCCAACACTTAAGCCTCTCGACCAAAGTTTAAAAGAACAAGGAACCCAACAACAACGATTATTATATCTCCACTGATTACACTCTACTCTTAAACCCATAAGACAACATCTAACGATACGGTAACAATAGAAATACGACATCTCTACATATACCCCAACAACTAAATACTCCAAGCTCTCAGGACTCGATACTCTAACTAACTCATGGAGACTCGCATCATCACATGACCGACATAACAAACCACCAAACGAATGACATCAATACACAACCAAAGACTATACAAACCGTGATAAAGGTAACCTCACTCGACACATACATACTACCAATACTTCTCATACACTTATCTCCAAGCATTACACGAGAACACTCATACTTCAGTCTACTAATCCAAAACACGAGCAACAAGCTAATAATAACATTTAGGGAATCCCATCAAGAAAGCTCGATTCCAATATATCCTAACGTCACCCTCAAATCCACGCGACTATGGTACATTACTCCCCTCTTTCTCACAAACCCGCAATCTTGCAACCCAATACCACAAAGGTTAATCTGGCAACACCACTAATTAGGAACTACCTCCACACTCAACTATAACATTCGTCCAATAATACTATAGTCTCTTCATAACTTTCTCAACTCAGCCACGACTTGTCTTTCTCCATCAATGCATCCCTCGCCGCAAAACGACCCACAAGGTACTAAAACCACTATCTCAAGATAGTTACCAGATAGAAACAGAACAAACTCTCACATTCCCTTTTGAGACTTAATAGCTCTCATTCTTCCTTTAGTCCAACATCCTCATGAAAGATTCTACTAACGACTAACAACTCTATCTGAATGTTCATTCATAATTTCCCATTTAAATCTCTTATCTCCCCATTACATCAACCCAACACTTCAGACTGCCAATTTCCATAATAACAGTATTCTATCAATACACCACCAATTACCAATACATCTCACACAAGCCACTACCTAGAGTACTTCTAAAGCCACAATTATTCCACCTAACTTTCCACAACATTCTCTTCGATTACTAACCGACCATTTCTCACAAACAATTATCCGTCAACATACATTTATATCATATTATTTTATCACAAAATTATTTATCAATCCATTCGAGATTATTATCACCTTTTGTCAACTCTTTTTCGTACCAAACTATGTCCTTTGCACCTCTAACACTTGCCTCAACATATGATCCTCCAAATATTCTTCTTCCACTTGTCTCTTTCTAACTCATAATTTCCAATACAAATCATCTCATGAATTCATAAATATGATTCCCTTTATGTTATTCCATTGCTTCAATTATTCCTTTACTTCACCAATTCGTTATTTATACTTCTTCTAATTCGCACCAGTTACAATTACTCCTTATCCCAAAGATTCACTTTCTTTATCTAATCGTCCAAAAACGCGACTACCTTCTTATTACCTCAAGTTTCCAGACTCGATAACCCGTCGCTACAATATTCCAATCATACCCAATAAATATTACTCTTATCACACTATGTTCCTTCATTTGCTATTAACACACCCAAAAAACAACGAAACTCATCATACATTATTACTATCTATCCTTACCATACCTCACAACGATGTTTACCTCATATCATACTTTCCATAATATTTCATCTCCACAATTGTCTCTTAGTTATCCGGCTTCTCATCAAAATAATATCCAAGTCCTATTTACACCTCAAACTTACTAAGCTCACTAGGTACCATTATCATTACATTCCTCTATATCGGTTCTCATCGCATATATCCCTAATCAAGTCAAACATTCCCGTTTTTCTTAAACACATTCCCCTTTATAATCATTCATATCTCTCTTCTAAATCCGCAATTCATACCTTCCCTTTCTCACATTAATATTTGATCAAATAAACACACACGCCTCTATATATGGCTCTAACACACAACATCCTTACAACATCAAATATCACAAAAGCGATTCTCTCTTTCTCACAAGGCTCATCAATCTATCCAACTCAACTATAAATGACCACATGCACCTCTCTTGGAAACCATACAATCATAGGGAACAATATTCACCTTATAGAAAACATCAAAGTCATTAACTAAGATCAATATATTCGAAACACATAACAACGATACACTATAACCCAACATGATGACGACTCCTCCACATCCTTAAAAAGAAGGGCAATTAAGTAATTAACTTAACACGATATTACATTGAGAAACAAACTTACAATTCACCCCATGTGGGAAAGCCACTCGGTCGATTTCAACAAACTCTGACGAATACACACACTACTCGGTCGAATACACACACTACTCGGTCGAGTTCGACACACTCGGTCGAGTACACCATATACTCGATCGAGTAATATAATACAACAGTTTATAATCACATCAGATGCCAACACTCGATCGAGTGTCAAGGGTACTCGGTTGAGTAACCATTACTCGGTCGAGTCCCCTACCCCACTCGGTCGAGTCAGGCAGTACACGGCCACAAACACATCACATAATCATAATAGTTCATATCACATGATCGACAATGTTAATCACATTCTCATGCTTATAATTCCATTCGTTCAACTAAACGCATTCATACATGCATATTACATCTCATATATGCTTCACATATCGTTACACAATTTATACGCATCATGCTTATCAATAATAACCACATATTTCATTCCATGAATGCTTAACATCATAACATCATACTCAAGCTCATGTTCCATCTCCACTCCACACCATCCTCAACAACTAACATAATAATCACATGTAACTCATATATAAACATTTGATATCATTTTCTCATAATCATCGCATAATCTCATGTAAACATGCATATAATATACCGTTAACAAGAACATGCCATCATGCTATAATCATCGTTATTCATACATAACTCATTTCATCTAGATTCACCATCATGCCATCTTATTTCATACACATCACATCATCACGTCACATCTCATGTGATAATACATATCACAAATCACAACCCCTCTCTATTGGACATCCATTTCCATTACACATATCATCAAGCAATAAATATTAATACACTAAATTCACGTAACGCCCCAACACTTCCCATGGTGACCAAGTAAGAGCTATAGGGGCAAAAGTTCGATTTTGGTAGGTCTCCCTAATCTTTGCGGTAGCTCCCTATGACTCCTACCCGGGTTCATTTTATAAGACGCTCTTAGTTCATTAGGTTCATTGGTTTTAGGTTCCAAAATTGATCGCTCTAATACCACTTTGTAACACCCCCATATACCAAGGTGCCTTACAAGACCCCCTTAATACACGGAAGTGCTACCAACTCGGTTATCCGAGGTATCAAATATCACAACAAGCAATAAAGGAAACAACTTTATTTAATCAATGTTTAATGTCAATACAAATCCCAAAACAGATGGCATACCATCTGATCAAACTCCAAATCAATAAAAGAAATGTATAAATAATGCTAGTCAAGTATCTAAGACTCCATTTCAAAGCGGAAGTTAGACTCAATAAGTGATCTCATCTACGATCCCCTCGAAACTCTAACGATTACCTGCGATCACCTACTCACCATCCCCCAATGGATCACATCAGTTTTGTAAAACAGTAAAGGGGTCAGTATTCGCATATACCGACCAACGTACAAGATAAGCACAAAGGAAAGAGAAACCAGAGGGCCACCACAGCGGACACCTCAGTAGACTCAGGTTACCAGCCTGCTCTACAAAACAACTTATTGACCCTGGACCGCAACCACAGGCGTCGACAGCCCCTCTCAGCGCAGTGAGAGAACCCGGATCATTAATGTGCACATTCCCTACGTGGCGGGATAACCACGGGGGCGAACTCGGGGTGTGATCCGTCTCCCATCAGAATCACCAATCACGGTAAGCATAGTAACAAAGTAACCATCGTCAACAACACCAAACCCGAACTCCATCACCATCATGAATCACATAACAAGAATCATACATCTTATAAACATCAATTAATAATGCAACACTGAGTAGGGAAACCCTACCTTTTAGCAAATTCGCAAATACGCACAAGCAAGGAAATCAAAAGTCCCTTTTTACTAATCATCCACCTAAACATGTAGTAATCATGTAATTAATATTACCTATTTTCCCTTTTTCCCCCAATTCAATTAGGGTTACCTAATTCAATATAAACAATAACAATAACCATGTAGATGATGTGAGTTTTACTTAACCTCGCAAGCGGACGAGTAGTCGTCGAGTATTGCAAGGGTCGTATCCAAGGGACGGTAATTATGGTTCTAAGGCGGTTTAATCGAATTCTAGTTTAGTTCTAGCTAATAGCAAGTTGAAGAGGATTAATGATAAACTAGACTAACAAGAAGGCAAAGATGCGATATGAAGCAAGAATTAAAAGGAACTAGGGTGGATGGGTTCAATAATGCAAGTATAGGTCAATTATGGTGGGGGGTTAGGACTAGTTTAAAGATGAGTCTAAACATGTCTCCACCTCTCGCTGTAAGACGGACTAAAAGACAAGCCTCAACCTCTCGATGCGAGACGAGCCCTAGTCTAAGGTTCGATTGGGTTCTCGCCCTAACCTTTCCCTAAACATCCAACACACACAACAACAATACAAGTCTAAGCTCTCACTCAAACTAGTAATAAAACATGGAAAAGACTCAAATTACTTATTCAAGCATTCCAACAAACACCTTGTGTGCACAAAATAAGTAGACTATCAAAAGACTTAATCTTTATGCCCAATTACCATAATCGACCCATAAACCGACAATAAATCCCCCATCTTACCCTAGCAATACACTACTCACTCATACTAATGAAAGAAAACATTAAAGATGGATACTTTGATATGAAATAAACAAGAGAAGACATATTCAACATGGAAACTAGATAAATAAACAAGAACAAGTAATAGAAGACAATTAATGAAATAAAGATGAGAAATTGTACCAAACTTGTAAGAAAGATTGAAACTTGGATTAATAATCAAATAAGAGTCTCCTCTTGTCTTCAAATTACAACCCAAATCTTCACTAGTAACTAAGAGAAAGACTAGATCTAATAATAACTAACTAGAAAATTGAGTAATTATCACTAATTAAGAGAGATTAAAGTACTAATTAGGGAGATATTCTTTATTAATTACTAGGGTTCTTGTGTCTAGGGTTGTGTGTCTAGGATGAATTAGGAGGGGGGTATTTATAGGTTGGTAGGATTAGGGGGTCAAAAGAAGAAGGAAGGAAGAAAACAAGTTTTCGGACAAAAGGGGTCCCAGGCGGCCGGTCGGCCGCCTGTGGCCTGGATCGGCTGGCGCCCTCTGCCTTTCCTCCGTCTTCCTTTCTCTTCCTCTCTTCACGGTTTTCCCATCCGGTCTGGCCGGCTGGCGGTGGCTGCCTTTTCTTCCACTTCAATCCCATGTTGCCTTTTCTTAAATAATAATAATAATAATAATAATAATAATAATAATAATAATAATAATAATAATAATAATAATAATAATAATAATAATAATAATAATAATAAATAATTCCATTAATCGTAATAATATAATTAAATAAATATATTAAA
>JAIUZE010069222.1:0-21985 GCA_022085475.1 Heliosperma pusillum
TCTTAACTCAATTTCTAACAATTAACTCTCGTACATATCGAATATATGTAATGTACTAATTAACTGTATCATATACAAATAATTAGTTACTATTTGGATTTCATCCTTTAGGTGGGACCGAAAGGGATCAGTTGATCACCGCCGTCATACGACAATAACGTCAAACTCTAGTCAGCCAACCGTTATTGATTTACGTTAATCAATTGACTAATCATATATATAGTCAATAAATATCCCAATTATATTCCATAATAAGATTTATTATGTGGCGCACTATTTGTGGAGGACACCTACTCCAACATGCGGGGCCCTTTCTAGATGAAAACCCCGAGCGAGTATCAATTACCTAATCAAAATCCCCGGCACATTTAGGACTCGACTCACAAATGACACGAAAGACTCTTCGAGACTCGACATTCGATCTAGACCCCAAGAGCGAGCACTCTGGCCCACTCATTTTGGATTGAACATTACTGTAAATAGTTTTTCAAACCTATACATGGCTAGAACTCGATATGGACACATACTCGGTTTGACTAGCCCGTGTTTGAACCAAACATGGCTCTACGGCTTGTGACAAAACGTCCATGTGATCTCTTTAGGACGCTTTTGTGGACTGACTTAGACCAACTGGTCAACACTCATGAATCCGACCCAAAGATTGTTTGGGTGACCTATTGACACGTGTGGGGCGGGCGAACAAGAGCCTAACTAGACTAACTCGACCTAACTAACTCAAAATCGATTCTGGATTTGGGTTATGTTCGGGATATGGTTTGATTGAATTTGAATTTGGAAAGGATTTAATTAAAATGAGCATTAAAACGAGCAGCATGCCGGCTTAAAATAGCTTGTTTTCGGGTCAAGTAAAATTCTAATCCTGATCCGGTAGCACTTCGGCTTGAAAATGGTTCTTTTTTCAAAAGAGGTAATTATTAAATCGGGATTATCGGAATCTTATTTCGACAGCATTTCAGCTATAAAATGATTCTTTTTTTCAAAAGAGGCGATTTTGAAAATCGTGATTATTCTAATCCTAATTCGACAACATTTCAGCTAGAAAAAGGTTCTTTTTTCAGAAGAGGTTCATTCAAAGATTGGGATTTGATCATCGATCGTTATTTTTTTTTTCAAAGAGGTGGGCTTGGAATTTGGAAAATAAATGGGTTTGAAAACCGGACTCTAATTTTCAAAAATGGGACAAGTGTAAAATGGTTTTGAAAACATGACACGGGATCCACATAGCATGTAATCATTTGCATTTTAGGGATGCAATGCATGTGGTAGACTCTTCTAAGTCTCGGTCGGTCTTTTAATAAAGGTTCATGCCACAATGAAATTGCTTTGTCGGGGATCCAAGATACTCGTTATAGCTTGTAGCAAATTGACATGAATACAGCTGCCAACCTCCACGAATCACCTTGATATTTAAATCAGGCACAGTGGATATCATTTTCCTATCTCGGCACGAACCCGAAGGAGAATATGGCCCAAGTCCTAAAGTCTCGTGGGTTTATGCATGATTAACATAAAAAAAAAGATGAGAAGTACTTCTAAAAGCCATTCATTGGCTTTTCAAGCTTCCCTAGTCCCCAGCAGAGTCGCCAAATTGTGGACGAGGGAATTCGATCCCTGAAAACGTTTTTATTTCATAAAACACATTATTTAATTTGCCTTTTGGAAAGAGTCGCCACTATATTTTTAATGGAATTTAGAAACCAAATTTTAGAGAAAATGAGTTCGTGAGAGATTACATGTTACGAAGTTAATTTAATGTCATTAAAATAATACCGAACGCCGCCCGTCATGAAACGGTCTCTAATAAACAAATGAATGGCTATTCGAAAACGTGTCATATGCAAGGTAATCATACAGTTTTAAACCATAACACGTGAATTTCATTCTATGTCAATTTAATGCATTTACTATTTCGTCGAATTTATTTAATATGTGAGTTCATTTAAACTAACTAGTGGGAACAAACAAGGAGAAAAAGGATAAAGAGACGCCTTACTCGTAGCATAAGATAAAATAACAAACGTTAGTGGTTAAATACAAGATATGAAACACGAACCCGATTAAGATACGACAAGACTCGAACTACAGAAGAAAATAAACTAAAAAAATCAAACACAAGGTACTGACCTTGTAACACCCGTGACTTTAGTAGTTAGAATTAAATAATATTATATTATTTATTTTTTTTTTGGTGCAAATGTAAGCATATATTAATATCAAAGCTCAAATCCAAACATTACATCACTACAAAAGACCTATTACACACAATCAAACCTTCATACCATCATCCTTCGTCCTAGCCTATAAACTCATAATAATTCCTTGTCTCTACACCATACATATTCATGTTGTTTCATTTTCCTAAGATCTAGTTGCATTAATCTCGTCCTAGCCTGAACTTTGATCCCCTGAATTAAGCTATCTGGCCTAAGGACATAGCCTTCCAACCTACACTTATTCCTACTCATCCATATGCCATAGTAAACAGCTACTACCAAAGACCAATAAATTTTCCTGATGAAGCCTGCAGGCTTGCGCATTCTGACCAGTTCCGCAGGAGAATGTCCTCCCCTAGGTTGAATCTGAGTCCAATCTGTGAGGCAATCAAAACATTTACGTGCATAGCAACAATCCTGGAAGAGATGTTTGTGACTTTCAATGTGATTCTCACACAAAAAACAGCATACCCTTCCTGTGAAACCCGTTCTCCCTATTCTGTCCAGGGTGAGTAATCTGTCCTTGACTGCCAACCAAAAGATGAAAAAATGTTTTGGAGTATTCATCCTATTCCATACAGTGCAGCTATACAAGTCTCTAGGTATATTAGCACCAGCCAGCCAGTTATAGCCCTTGAGAATTGTATATCTATCTCCCCCTTCCTGCCAGTTGCCAGCTAGAAAACCCTCCTTATAAGTGTCTTTGACTGCACATACCTTCCTCCATGCCCAAGAGCTCGAGCTACTAGGATGATAAGTGAGCCATGCCCTTCCTTTCAAGTAAATTGCATCAACCCATTTAATCCAAAGCAGGTCCTTCTTAATCAGAACCCACCAGGCAAGCTTGCCTACAGCAACTACATTCCACATTCTACTATCAAATAAACCCAGACCCCCATTCTCCTTCCTTTGGCACAAAATATTCCAGGATACAAGAGGAGCCTTAGAGTATGCCTCCTCCCCTTCCCATAGAAAATTCCTACACATTGCCTTAAGCTTGTCAAGAACACCCATAGGAAGAATGAAAATCTGTGCCCAATAAGTATGAATAGTACTGAGCACTGATTTCACTAAAGTGAGCCTACCAGTGTATGAAATCTTCCTTCTATTCCATCCTTTAATTCTAGCAGTCATCTTCTCAATCAGTACATTACAATCATGCTTGGACAGTCTCTTATGGGAAATGTTCACACCCAAGTACTTAAAAGGCAAGCTACCTTTGGTGAAACCAGTTTGCAGTAGAATGAATTTCTCAGTCTCCCTGTCAACCCCATTCATGATCAATTCAGACTTGTCATTGTTAATCTGTAACCCAGAAGCTTTAGAAAAACTACTGAATCCCTCAACAATCATAAAGATTGACTTGATATCTCCTTTACAGAAAATAAGGAGATCATCAGCAAACATAAGATGGTTAAGTTTTAATCCTTTGCAAATATGATGGAATTTAAAACCAGGTAGACCACCTATAACCTTAAGGATTCTACTCAAATACTCCATACATAGTGTAAAAAGTAAAGGTGACAGTGGGTCTCCCTGTCTCAACCCTCTCTTCCCATGAAAATAACCATAGGAATTCCCATTTAGCACAATAGAATAAGAGGTGGTTGTAATGCATTGATGAATAAGCTGAATGAAATGAGTAGGAAAGTTCAAACTCTGCAGCAGCCTTAAGACAGAATCCCATTCAATGAAATCATATGCTTTCCTCAAATCCACCTTAATCATGCACCTAGGTGAAGAGTTCCTCCTGTTATACAATCTCACAAGATCTTGACTGATGAGGATATTCCCCATAATACTTACTCTTTCCTCATTCCTTACTCTTTCCTTTTGGTTTTCTTGCTTTCTTCTTCTTTTCTTTTCCTCTTTCATTTAAGGTAAGAAATATCCATGTTTGCGTAACATCGAAATCCCATTTTTTCTTAAGAACATGAATTCAACTCAAGTTTGTACTTTTGTATGTAGGAGGAGACCTTGAGGACCCAGATAAGGAATACATTTTGATTGAAGAAGAAGAAGAAGGGTGAAGAGCTATCAAGGTAACGTAGAAGGGTTACTCGATGTCACATCGTATGTGTTTAAGATAGATTTTCACATGAGATATGAGTTAATTATGTTATATTAGCATGATTATATGTTTACTACTTAATTGTATGTTGGAATTTATCTCATATGCTTTACTTGTGGAAATTTATATTAATGTTGATGAATTCATCTTTTTAATGGTTAAACTTATGTTTAGTATCATAAATGTTGTCTCATGATGTTTTTAATGATGGAATGTAATGATTTCATACTCCTATGATGCATTAAATTAAGCCTAGTAATGATTAATGTTGGTAAAAATGACTGGGTGTAATTGGATTTGAGTTTAATTGGTGTTTATGTTGTTTTCGACCATATGCGTACCCCAGCCGGGTAGCCGGTCGCCACCCCCATGACCGGCTGGGAGCCCCCTGATTTTTTGGTGTTGAATTTTGTTATATTCGAGCAAGTGCGTGCCCTAGCCAAGTAGCTGGCCACCGCCCACCCCCACCCGCTGGGCGTCCCTTATGTTAAATTGTTGTTTAATGGTTGAGATGCATGCCCCCAACCGGGTACTCGGCCGCCGGCCACCCTAACCAGCTGGGAGCCTTGTTGGGCTATTGATATTTTTTTGTGTTGGTGGGTGCCCAGCCGGATACCCGGCCGCCGGCTCCCCTGATCGGCTGGGACCCCATGCACCTCTTTTTCTCCTTTTATTCCTTTAGTTCTTCACATGTAATGGTTTGTATGGTTTGTTTACCTTGTAAACTTACGTGATGACAATAAATATTCATGTTTAGACTATATAATATCTCACCTGATTTTATCACATGTTTAGTGACGGTTTTAGCATGTTTCCCCCTTTAAGTCACTTATGCCTTGAGTAATGGGTCGAGTCTTGTTTATTGGATGTTTTGAACTCTAATTTCCCGGTTGCACCTCTATACTCGTTAGACTTGATGTCGGAGCGATAGGGGTACAATGACAATGTTGTTAGGAGGTGAACGCATAGAGTTGATCGACCCAGACGTCAAATGTTGTATCCTTGCAAGGTGGTGTTATTGCATGTAGTGTGCTTTCTTATTTATTCTTGACGTCATCTCCGTGCGGGTTTAGCGGGAGGATGATACTTGTAGTTTTTCCGCCTCTTTCGAGCAAGTTTAACCGAATATGGGGTACTCGCTTCCGTGTCGATTTAGCCGAGAGATCAAGTCTTGGATGCGAGGGTTTATCGCATGTCGAATCGGCAGGGTTTATCCCGAGAGTCTGGCCAGGTTTAGACTAGGACTTCCGTATTGTTGTCGTCCTAACGGGAGGATTAGAGTCTTAAGTATACGACATGTTTATCGTATACGGTTAAGGGAAACGTTGATCTTGTGGACAAGTTCGTCTTGTCTGCAAAGTACAGATGCTAATGCATGTCATTTAGCGTGAGAGTGTGTTTTCTCGCGTTCGATCACTTGTATAATTATGTACTTAGTGGATTCTATACATTGAATCAAAAGTATGATGAATCCCTAAGCTTCTCAAGAACATGGTCACTAATGGTGAGATGCAAGACAATGGTGATTATGTGAGATGTGTTTTGATGTGATATGGCTGGGAGAATCCCGAGTTACTCCCCACTGACTGTGGCATTCATGTTTCATGAATGAACAGGTTGATTGATGATGATTCTTATCTTTTTGGGGTTTACCAAGTGAGCTAGCGAGCGTCGTGTAGACGTTGGACCCTACCGTTTGATTCTAGTTTTACTAGACTCACTAGACCTTGTTTTGAAGGACCTTGTTTCCCAGTTGCACTTTCATTACTTTTTTTTTCGTTTTTTTTGTACGATTCCTCGTATTTGGCATGTAAAAGTTTTTAAGACTCCTTATTTTACGCACTTTCTATGTAAGCTTGTTTGTTTTATATCCGCGTTTATCGAGGTTTGTCACAGACCTGTCCAAAACACACCAGTTTCGATCGAGACAGGCCCATCTTGGTCGAGACAGACCTGTCTCGGTCGAGACAGAGCATGACTCGATCGAGTATGGATTATACTCAATTGAGTAACCCTAAGAGGGATTGAATTTGCTACGATATGTGATTAAAATGAATAAACTATGACGTGATATTAAATGTGACTCTAATACAACAATAGACTCAACATAATGAACATGGTGCAAATATGGCTATAATATGCGATGTTATTAAATAACAAACAATTTACATTGTGAGAAAAAAAAACGATTCAAACACAATGACATACTTAACATAACAAACATAATATGAATACGATTATAACACATAAATTAAACTAAGTCGGTTTACAAGTTAAATTACTCGATTAATGTCAAACAACAACAATAACAAATAAATAACAACTATGAACCTACAACGATAGATTAATGATAAATAAATAAATAAAGAAAACTTTAATAAAGAAAAAAAATTAAAAGGGAGAAGGAGGATTTATGGCACCCTCAACATACATATATCGTTGGCAATGTCTTGTGTCGTAAACGTTAGTAGAATATGTCTCGGGGAGCCATAGTTGACAACGTCTTCAAACGCGCGTAAAATCTTTGTTACATGGTGAAACTTTGATTGGAAATATGTTTTAGAAAGAAGACGAAGAGTAGTTTTTCAAACTGGTATTATTTTTATTTATAGGAGGGCGGGGCTAGGAGAAAATTGCGTTCAAAGTGGAGGCAAAAAATTGAAAATAGAAAAGCTTCTCCTCTGTTTTACGCAACTGTTTTAGGTCGTTTTTAGTGTTCTTTTAGGGTTATTTTTGAGATGTTCTTATGTGTAAGATATAATGGAGTGCTAAAAGGTGTTAATGAAGGTGGTATCGGGTTTATATAGGGAGGTTTGAATAGGGTTTGAAGTTGAAAGAAGCAGTTTTTGAGTTGGACTATTTTGCTTCAAATTTCGGTTGATGCTTGGGTTTTTAGAAGGTTTTTCTTGGTGAGTAGGGTAGCTAATATTGGAACTATAGTAGGGCAATGGGTTAGGGTTAATAGGTAATCGATTTGGATCGGTTTTGAGCTTGTTTCGTGGGCTAGTTGGCTGTTGGAAAACAGAGGAGAAGGGGGGATATGTTACAGTTTTGGGCTGGGGTTTTAGGGCTCGAAATTGAGGCTTGTGCCAGGTTGGTGTGGGGATTGATAAGTGAATATTTGTATGATTTTAACCCCCAATTTAGCTCGGTTTTGTATGTCATTTGTGCTTTGTTAAGCCACTTTATGAGCTAATATCGTCTTCTAGGCGAATTCCTGTGTTCTAACATGTTTTGTAGGGAAAGTGACGTTTCTACGCCCTTTTTCTATATTCCCGAGCATTTGCCTAGAACCCGACGATTTGAAGAAGCAAGCTTGACCATGTCAAAGGCATTTCAAGAAGGTTCACAAATTCAAAAGAGAGAAGAAGTAAAGACGATGTCGTAGTTGTCGGAAGATCAATCAATTGGGCGGAAGAATTCATCGCTTTACATCAAACCCTATCAACAAACCCGATTGAAGAGGTCAAGGGGGATGATGGAAGTCAAGTCATAGGCAAAGGAAGATGAAACGTTGGTCAAAGCTTCTAGATGACCACTTACCCGATCGGGTAAGTGTGTACCCGATCGGGGATGTTTGCTGCTCCGCACAAATTGCTTCGACTTCCTATTTTTGTCCTATATGTTCAATGCTTGACCCCTTCCCCACGAAACCCTAATGCTATATAAAGAGAGCTCCAGCCCCTCTTCTCATCATCAATCTCTACACACAATTCTCTTCTACATTTCTTTACAAAACCTAGATTAGGAGGAAGGGGGAACTAGCCTCCCTTCTCTCATTTTCTTCTTCTTTAGTCTTTAGTTCTTAGTTTATTTCTGTCCTTTCCATATCAAAACTTTAGTTTAGACCAATAAGAATTTCATCCTTGTAATCTCCTTTGTGTGGTTCAAGCGTTGTAATTGGTGGATCGTTTATTATGTGCAAGGATTTTCTATTATTGTTATCATTATCGTCATTGATCGTCATATAGGTATTTCTGTTTTATCCCTTGTTTAATGTCCTTTATTGTTTTCTATTTGATTGTTATTTTCCATACATATTGTCTTAGATTCATTTTAGTGTTGTTATAATCGTCATTTCATTTCCTAGATTATCAATTAGCGTCGTTATTATCGCCATATAAAAAGTCAAATAAACATGTCAATCCTAGTTTTCAATGTTAATATCATTTTAGATTTAAACATATTCATGAGTGCGTAGTCACCTTTCTAGGGTGTAGAGTAGCCATGTTAGATTGATTAAAAGATGATAATTGGATAAAGAAATTGTGCCTTTAAAACGCTGTGTCTATGTATGTTTGGATTGTAATGATGGTTAACGACTTTTGGCCAAAATCATTGACTAGTATTGAAATCTTTTCCAAGGTAGAGATACGAGAATTGAATAGACAAAGCATGACATGGTAAATTAAGACCTAGTAAATTGCCTAAAAGCCTGCTAGACCATCTGATCTATGATTGTAATGAACACATCATTTTTACGAACTCACAATGAATTATTTGCATGTTCCAAATCAAATTTCATCAATATGTCAATCTACATGTGTGAACCTACTTCCCTAGATGCTTTTCATCACTTGCTTTATTGTTTTCATTTGTTTTTATTTTGTTTTCATTTATGCTTTTTATTAGTTTAGATATCATAATCCCAAAACCCAGAAACTCATTAGATAAAATTCAATTGTGAGACGATTCACAATCCTATAGGACACACCATCTCCCTGAGGATCGACCCATACTTCCCTAATTACATTAATTTGTTATTAGCCTAGTCTGGGTAAATTATCTTTGTATCGGGCTCGCGACAAGCACGATCAGGGATTTGAACACTAGAACAATATGGGATGAATTTGGGTCGAAATATCCTCGAAAGTTTGGCTAAAATCGGCTTCAAAAGCAGCTTAAAAGACCGTCGTAAAATAGAGTTTATAAACATCGTTTTAAACAAAAATGAGACGGTAAAGTGAAATTATTAAAGGTCGACTTTTCAAGTCGGGTTTAAACAAGTTTTTATTTTATTTTCAATAAAATAAATGAAAACTCGATTTTTAAAACGAATTAAAAACGAATCTATTTGAGAGGATAATCAATTTTAAATTTCATTTAAAATACAACGACAACGCCAATTTTACATCGTAAAATGAACTACAAATAAAGACAAAGTTGAACATAAAATACATGTCATCCTATCATCATCGGCTGTTTGGCGGGATTTCTATAAATGCCCGTATCGACGGATACGGGTATCTACAGAAGCTCATCCAATGCTCCAAATCACGGGAAAAGAAGAGAAGAAGAGGAGGTTCCCGACATCGAGCAACTTGAGTATTTTCCTGAGGTGGTCTCCATCATGAATGTGCATAGGGAGTGGTTCTCCACTTTGCTAGGTATGAAAAGGAGTCCAACTCGTTTTTTTTGTAGAGGTGTGCTTGATATCCTCGACATTGAGGCTCAAACCGAGTCTTTATTTGGGGGAATGGGGCTTGAGACAATGTTTAATATGCATGAACCTACTAATTATTGTCTCACATTGGAACTCCTTTGTAGCATTAGGGTGTATAAGATGGAGAGACACGGGGTATGGATTGATATTAGGTTGGCCAATGAATCCCATCGTTTGCAATTAAGTTTATTTGGCGCTATTTTTGGACTTGCAATTCCATCCATTAACGATAAGGAATCCGAGGGTTTTAATGTTGCTCCCCTTTGGTTAGCCATAACCAGGTTGGTATTGAGGGGATTTAAAAGATGTCTAAATCTCCACGTTCATCATCTGGCGTTGCGGTATTAGCATAGATTCATTGTCGGTACCATCCTTGGAAGGAGTGATATGAGGTATTTTACCCAACAAGACAAGACGTTTCTTGAGTGCCACTTGAATGTCCAAGTTGGGCGCCAATATAACTTCAACCTCGCTCTTGAGATTGAATTTTAGATGAGAGATTTAGGTAGAAGTGGTGCTAGGGAATCGAAGATTGTTATTGGGGGTCTTGTGACTAGGATGGGTAAGGTACTATCCCCGGGAGTCAATGATGATAGTAGATATGTACCTTTACCTGGGGTAACGTTTATAGATGAGATAGCCATCTTTAGGCATCACAAGTGGTGCAAGTATGCCGACTAAAAAAGAATAGAGTAGTTCATTAATGAATGTACTTCTTTCTATCTCCCATCTTGGGATTTGCCACCTACCTTTCCTCGCGGCGACTCTCGTAGACCTAGGCCAAGTTACCTTCTTCCGATGGAGATATTACGTAGACAACCACCTCAACGACGAAAAATGCAAATATCAGTCGACCTCCTTTTCCTAATCAAGTCTACCCACCTACGGAGTGAAAGTCCTAGACCTCTAATTAGACTTCTCTAATTAGTTCATTAAATTACATTAACTTAATGATTTAGGATCTAGTTATCATGCATGCAAATATTAAAGCATAAAATAAAAGATAAGACGAAAACATCCTTACATTGGGAATTTCGATTCAATATGGGCACAATAAGAACTCCTTCTTATTGTTCTTGAGCATGGAATTAGTGGATGATCCTCCATAAACCAACCTCCAAAGTAGAAGGTCTCCTTCTAGTTGCACCCAAGAATCAACCCAAAAATCTTAATTTATTATTAAGTAGATAATAAGTAAGACATTATATTACAAATATTATTATATTACTACACTAGTAATAAAACATGAATATTAGTGTTTATGAGAGTTTAGAGAGAAGTTGAGGATTTTAGAGAGATATCTAAAACAAGTGAAATGAATGAGCAAAATGAAATGAACAACCAAGTGCACTATATAAGGGCACTTGGCCGGTCATGCCATCACCAATTTGGTGATTATTTTGCTTATTATATTCTCATGCAAATGACTTGAGTGTGGGTAAGAATATGATAAGAATCATGTGTCATTACATGTCATAATCACTTGGTGGAGTGTGGAATTGGTAGAGTAAAATCACTAGTAATTTTGTCTACACAAAACCGGTGCACATGAGTCACAATGGACCATTTTGATTTTTGATATTTGTCCTACAAATACTTATAATCATATGTTTAATTATCTTGTATAATTAGATGTTAATTTGATCATATAACAATTATATGACACAAATTAATAAACAATATGTACTTTAACTTTTTAAGTGATATTTTACCATTATATCAATATATAATGGGTTCCACAATGTCCAGTTAATTTATTTTACAACTCTTTGTTAATATAATTAACTAATTACCTCTACCTCAAAATATATGCATAACCTCAACTAATTTAATGAATTAATGATTAATCACTAAATTAAATCTTGTTTAATCGTATTAAAATAAGAAGTAAAATTTATTCAGTCAGTTATTGTAACACCCGGAAATGTACCCTATTTTTCTAATGAAAATATTTTACGGATACCTTTCAGCAAATTTAAGTTTTAATTTAGAATTTTATGTTCCGAGTCGAATTTAGAATTTCCGAGTTCGTATTTGGAATTTCTGCGAGATTCCATGAGAATCCCGTCTTAAGGCGAGTTTGACTTTTCTTGACTTTTAAGTCGTCTTTGACTTTTCTTGACTTTTAAGTCGTCTTTGACTTTTGAGCCGTCTTTGACTTTTGTTGACTTTTTCCTTATAAATATCCCATACTCCACCCTTAACCTATTTCTCATTCAACACAAACACATTTCTTCATCCTTAAATAAACCAAACCCTTGCCTCCATACACTTTCCGATCTTTGAATCACCGTATCTCCTTCGTTTCTTGTTGGAATTCACGTAAGTTCGTCTCATTCTTTCCCTCTTACCTTCCTCTATCCGTATTAGTAATAAAATTACCGTCTTTCTCGCTTTTTAAATTATCCGTCTTTCTCAAGGTGAAATATATTCATCTTTTATTACCTAATTGTAGGTGGAGACCACTAGGAAGGCTTAGTAATCGATTAAAGACGCTTAAAGGTAACGGTGAAGGGTTACTCGGTATCATTTACGTGTTTTACATGCTTTATATGATAGAATTCGTATTAGATTACGATTAGTAAGTTTAGGAATTATGTTATGGATGATGATTGTTGTTATTTGATGATTTTTGATGATGAATATTGATTGTTGATAGTTGATAGAAGTGAATTATGAAAATTGGAAATGATAGAAATGATGTTTGTTGTTCTCGGGTGACTTGTGCAGTTTCACTGCACCGACCCTTTTTTGTAGAATGATCATATCTCCTTCGTTACTTGCTTGTGTTGGGCTTGTGACCATTAGTTGGAACCGTAAGAGGATAAGCTATCATCTCGACTTGGAATTTTTGCATTCCCATATCTAGAACTCTAGGTATGACTGTTTGAAGTGGACCCTTGTTTTAGTTAGTTTCCAAACTTGTGTTTTGTGTGTAGTTGTGCTCCGAGCCGGGGTACCGGCCGCCTCCCTCCACACCGGCCTGGAACACGGCTGTATTTTTCTTATAAAATCTCTAAAACTCGTAATTCATATTAGTTCGCATGATTCGTTTATCGTATAATTTTACGTAGTGACTTATAATATTCATGTTTTGGATATATGATATTTCTTTTGCTTGTATCACATGTTTTGTTACGGTTTTTGGTATGTCCCCCTTTGAGTCGGTTTTTACAAATGTGACGGATTGAGCACTGTTTTGTCTTGTGCTTTGTACTCTCATTCCCTCGGCTACCTTCCCGTTCGTAATGCTGGAATGTCGGAACGGAGAGGTATTCTACTGCTTAAATGCATGTGTTAGTGGGCATACGACGACGTTGTTGGGAGTTGAACGCTATGCGTTGATCGACCCGGCCGTCAAATGTTGTGTACTTGCGAGGTGGTGTTATTTGCATGTAGCGTACCGCTTGTTATGAGGCTTGAGCTCTTTTCCGCCTCTTTCGTGAATTGATCTACCGAATTTGGGGTACTCGGCATATATATTGTAAGACCGAGTCTTGGATGCGAAATGTGTATCGCATGTCGAATCGGAACACGTTTATTCCGAGAATCTGGCCAGGTTTAGACTAGGACCGTATTATTATCGTCGTGCTACCAGGAGGAAATTAGTCTACATATACGAAATGTAGCATCGTGTATGAGTTCATGGAAAATGCTTATCCCGTGGATGCCTGTTAATCATACTTGCCATGTACACGATGCTAGTGCGTTTCATTTACCGCGAGAGTTGTCGTCTTGTGTCGTTTTGAATGCGTGATTTCATGATATTGTTCATGATCATTGCATGATTGGGCACCGTCAATGTCTTGGTTCGTGAATGGATGATAATAGGTTGGATTTATTGTGTCATCGCAAGACTTGGCATGGTTTGTTTGTCGAGTCTCAATCTTTCAAACTTATACCTAACAGTGAGATGCAAGCCCTAGTGAGCGTATTCGGTTGCCTAAGAGTGTCTTCCCCGAGTCTTTGAATAACATGATGGTTTCGGATTTGATTTCCACATGATCTTATCATTATTTATCGAATTGCCTATCTATTCTTATCGTATCTCACATGTATATCTATATATGCATGATTTTACTTTCGTATTTCCTTCTATGTACGTTTAATGTGATATGGCTGGGAGAACCCGGAGTTATTCCCCACTGATTGCGGCGTTCATGTTTTTCATGAATGAACAGGTTGCTTGCATGGATGGCTTTTTTCTTATGCTATTTTGGGTTCGGGTGTGAGCTAGCGGGCGTTGTCCCTGGATGAAACACCTCTAGACGTTGTTTAGCTAGTTGCTAATTGCTTTGTCTTTTGTTAACACTTTGAGAGACTACGTCTCTTGTGGTATTTTTATTTAGTTTGTAATATTTTGACACTCCTCGTATTTTTCTACCTTGCATGTATAAAGGTTTTTAAAATACCGTATTTTCCGCTATATAATTCACATGCTTGTATGTTTTATATTTCCGCATTCGCGAGGGTTGTCACAGTTATCGTATAATTTACTATTAAACTTAAGTGGAATGAGTTCCTAACTCAATTTCCAATAAATAAATCTCGTATATATCAAATATATGTAATGCCCTAATTAAACTGTATCATATACAAATAATTAGTATTCTTTTTGGGTCTCATCCTATAGGTGTGACCTAAAGGGATCAGATGATCACCGTTGTCATACGACAATAACGTCAAACTCTAGTCAGCTGAGCGTTACCGATTTACGCACTACAACAAACTGACACTTGGGATAAATTTTGCTTAGCCACGGGATAAATTTCTTTCAATAATTTACTAAACTTTTATGACACGGGAAAACTTTTCCCGTGACAAAAAGTCACTTGCGCCACGAATTTGGCAACATTCTGTTGGAGTAAGTGTCCTAACCAATAGTGCGATCACATAATTAAATCTCAATAATAAGAATACAAAAGGGATGATGAATATTATAGTCAACTGGTCAACATAAATCGGTAATGATTGGCTTAATTAAGTTTGACGTTACTGTCGTATGACGGTGGTGATCAATTGATCCCTTGAGGTCACACCTAAAGGACAATCCCCTAATCATGTACATTAATTAATTGTATATCGATCACTACAACAAACTGACACTTGGGCCACGATTTATGACACGGAAATTTATAATTCGTGGCTTAATTTTACTTAGTCACGGGAAAAATTTCTTTCAATAATTTAGAAAAAATTTATGACACGGGAAAGATTTTCCCGTGGCAAAAAGTCACTTGCGTCACGAATTTGGCAACAGCCGTGGCTAATAATTAATTTAGCCACGAACTATATCAGACCCGTGGCGAAAGTTTATCTAGTCACAAATTGTTTCGTGGCAAAAAAAAAATTTAGCCACGACATTCATCTTGTCCGTTGTAATGCATTTGCTTAGCCACGAATTAAGAAACACCGTGGCTAAATCTCTCAAGACTTGAATCAAGATATATTTATGTTAAGTAAAACGCAAACCTTGTTTTAAAAAAAAATACAAATGCTGAATGAAATTTAGATAAATATAGATAATACGAATGTATATTTAGATATAAATTTTTTGAAATACTTGATTATTTAATAAAAATTTAGTATTCTTTTATTTTATCTAATAAGATTGAAACTTTTGTAAAATTTATATAAAAAACTTGGTAGTGTTTTTTATTTTATTACAAATCAGAATTTTTAATGTTTTACTTCATAACAAGGATAATTTAAAAATTTATCGAAATAAATATGTATGATTAAGAAAATTGTGAATTTATGTTAATTTGTTTTATTAATTTTAATTTAAAATTTATAATGTTGAAAAATATTCCTAAAAGGGTTTATCACGTTTAAAAATATAGTATATCAAATTAAATAAGTTAGTTATTTATTATCTCTAATTTAGAAATCAAAATCTAATATATTATGAAACTATCTCATTCAAAAATTGATATATAACTTTATTTTTAATATTTTTATATAAAAAAAAAGAGATTAGTAATTTAAAATCAGTTTTATGAATAATATAAATATTTTGAATAAAGAATCGATCAAGTATAATAAGAAATCAGTTTAGAAAATAGTAAGTTGGAAGTTACGTTCTTTTATAATTATTTTTCTCTAAAATTATACACTTACAATTTTTTGTAAATTACTCGTGTAAAATACACTTTGATCAAAAATTGATTACAAATGCAATTCAAGTAACTTATTCTAACCGGTTTTGAACTTATTCTCTATTTGTCTAAATAATCATTCGTTTTAAAATTTAAATAGGTTAAGTGACAAACGGAATAACTTCAAACAAAGACAGAGTAACATAAAAATTTGGAGTAATATTTATAGAAACTGAATTTTAAAAAAGAATAATTTCTTATTTACGCTTTAAAGAAATGGAAAAAAAATAGGAAATTCTATTGTAAAACAATAGTTTTTTATTTTTTTGTTTAAAGTCACCACTTTTTGGTTAACACTTGTAAAAAAAGATTTTTTTATTTTTTATTTTAAAAAAAGAGTAATTTCTCATGTCTTTTAGCGTAGGAAAAAAAATGAAAAGATTGGTAAAAGAGAAAATAAAATTAGAATGTCACTAAATTAAGGAAAATAAGGATAACATGATTAAATTACCTTCTTGAAAAAAATATTTTTGTTGATTTAGGAAAAAAAACGACTGAAAATCATTAACCGGGAAGTAAATATCAAAAACAGAAGTGTTTTGGCCAAAATAATGTATTTTTCAGGAAAAATATGTAAATCAAGTAACACTTTTATCTTCGACGTATAGTAAATATAGTTTTTGAAAGACAACGATCATTTTAAAAGGATTCAATGTTCTAATTATACCAACAAATGTTAACTTTCATCTTTGTAAAGTCGTCATAAAAACTCCACAGTTAAGCGTGCTCAGGTGAGAGTAGTCATGAGATGGGTGGCCTTCTGGAAAGTTTCTCTGATGCGTACAAGTGTATTATTGGTGACACGAAATATACGACCCTACATAATTCAATATATGAAAATATTTGGTTGTGAAAAAAATAATAATTTTTTTCATTATATTAATTTATTAACATATATATCTCGTTAGCCACGGGAATTAATTTTGGCCACAGGAATTAATTTTTAGCCACGGGAGTTATTAGCCACGGCTAAAGTCGTGGCTAAAAAATGAAATTTAGCCACGATATTGTTTTTCCCGTGGCTATCAGTTAGCCACGGCCACTTGGGCCACGAAAGTTATTCCCGTGGCAATATGTTTTAGCCTCGGAAATTTAGCACTTGCGCCACGAATTTTATCGTGGCCTAAGTGCTAAATTGTAGTAGTGGATACAGATTAATTAATCCCTTAATTTGAACAAATTTAAAGTGAGAATTATATCTTATTGTAATATGATTAAATAAGATTCATTTTGGTAATTTAATTGTTATATTACTAAGAATGCATTATGTTTATGAAACATTTGAGATAAGCAAAATTGGTTGATTATAATTACAAATTGTTGTAAATTATATTAACCAAATATGAGATGACCTATTTTATTTACATGTAAATATAAAATGTGACTTAAAATGTTAAGTCTAATTTATTTGTTATGAAATTGCATTTAAATTAGTTAAATGCACTTTTATATGCCTAATTACATGTTACATGTCGCATGTCACATATGTGACAAATGACAAATTGCAAAAATAAAATGGACACCCTTGTTAATGGGTGCACCGGTTTTGGATGGGGTAGGGTAATGTTTAGGTGTTGATTATTGTTCTAATTGAGAATTAAACATAATCATGACAATCTAGACCTAAACACTCAACCTATTTGCATTGTTAAGAACAAAAATGAATAGACAACACTCCACTCATGTGGTGTGGGTGGTGGCTGGATGCCACATGTAGGAAAATTTCGTATACTTCCCTTTAAATCTTTACAGGATTATAATGAAATTATGATTATATGATTAATAGTCATAAACGAAAATGCATAATAAGCGAGAGATTAGAAATAACCTTTAGTCCTTGGTTTAATGGCCTAAGAACAAATATCAAATTTGATATCTCCTAATCGTTGCACCCAAGATTGATCAAGATATGCCTTAGGTTTTGCTAGAAAAAGATAGAAAAGAATACTGTTTCTTTTCGTTTTGTGAGATGTGAATAATGGAGGCACAAGAGAGAATGAATTAGGGTTAGGTTCAAAATCTGAATTTTTTCCTCTTCCCCTTTTGTTTCTCACGGCACCACTTAGGGTTTTGGGGAGATTTTTTCTCCTCAAAATAACCACCCATTGACTGAAAAACAGAGTGTATCTGGACACTTTTGTTTTGGTCATTTTAGCTTCCAATATAATGTAATATATTATAATCGTCATTTGTCGTGGACCGACATCATTATAATACATCAATAGTTATAAATATCCGTATATTTATAATTTGCCAATTAATTATAGCAGTTTATGTTTAATTAGCTTACATTATATACAACAATTAAATATAACATTTTATATTCAATTTACGAATTACAGTTAATTCGTCTCAGCTAACTTTATTTAATCGTTATTAAATAATCTGTCATCATCACATTGACTAACCTTTTAGTCAAAACATCGACTAACCTTTTAGTCATTTAATAAGACATCAATATGATTGTTTTCTCAAATAATCACATCTCTCAAACACATCCTTTAGGTGTGACTTTTAGGGACCAGTTGATCACCGCCATCTGTATGACAATAACGTCAAACTTATCTAGCAAGCCAACCGTTATTGATAAACGTTAATCAACTGATTATAATACAAAGTATACCCTGTGAACCTATAGAGATTTATTTATGTTATTGCACTAACTGTGGAGGACACTAGCTCCAACACCACATGCATCAACAAGAGGATTTTTCCCTCTTATATTGAGCACTCCATTTTCATTTTATATTTTACTCATGCAAAATTAACTTATCTCTCTTATTATTCTCCAACTTCTCTCTAAAACTTAAGAAGTTCATCTTAGAGTTCATATTTTCTAATAACATTACTAGTGTAGTAATAAGAGGTTATTAGATTTATTTTAAGGGATACTACTTTTAATACTAGTGTAGTATTTTAGTAGAGATAAAAAGGGTTGTCTTGGGTGGTACTAATAGGAGTGTTCTTATACTAAGAACTTGGAATTCATCCTCATATTCATAGCTCAAGAACAATATTTGAAAGGAGTTCAAATATTGTGCCCATATTACTTCATAATCAATGTAAGAAATTGTTCTTTCCTTATCTTTTGTTATGCATGCATAAGGTCTATATAGTTTAAGAGTAAACTATTAATAATATGATATTAGAAATGTCTAATATCGAGTTTAAGAAACTCACACATTCGTGGCTAATAATTAATTTAGCCACAAACCATATCAGACCCGTGGCGAAAGTATATCTAGCCACGACTTGTTCCGTATCAAATATAGTTTTTAGCCACGACATACATCATGTCCGTGGCAATGCATTTGCTTAGCCACGAATTAACAAATACCGTGGCCAAATATACTTCAAGACTTGAATTAAGATATATTTATGTTAAGTACAACGTAAACCTTGTTTTTTACAATTATAAATGCTGAATGAAATTTAGACAAATATAGATAATATCAATGTATATTTAGATATAAATTTTGAAAATAGTTAATTAGTTAATAAAAATTTGGTATTCTGTTATTTTATCTGTAACACCCGCAAATGTACCCTATTTTTATAGTAAAAATATTTTACGGATACTTTTCAGCGAAATTTAGTTTTAGTTTAGAATTAAATTTCCCGTGTCGAATTTAGAATTTCCGAGTTCGTATTTGGATATTACGCGAGATTTCAAGTAAATTACGTCTTAAGACGTCTTTGACTTTTCTTGACTTTTTCCTCATTTTCCCTCATACTCCCTTTAACCTATTTCACTCTCACACAACTCAAACTTTCTTCCTTACTAAGAAAACCCCATCAAAACCTAGCTTCCATAATCATCCAATCTTAGAATCGTCATAACTCGCTCATTTCTCGCTCAAATTCACGTAAGTTCGTCTTATTCTTCCCCTCTTATCTTCCTATATCCGTATTGATAATAAAATTACCGTCTTTCTCGCTTTTCAAACTTTCTGTCTTTCTCAAGGTGAAGAATATTCATCTTTTATTAACTATTTGTAGGTGGTGACCTCCAAGATCCCGACAAAGACTACTTCTTGATTGAAGAGGACCTTGACGCGGAGTAAAGACGCATAAAGGTAACGGTGAAGGGTTACTCGATATCATTTACGTGTTTTACATGTTTCTATGTTATAATTCGTATTTAGAATACGATTGATAAGCTTAGGATTTATGTTATTGATGATGATTGTTGTTAGTTGATGATTGTTGATGATGAATTTTGATTGTTGATAGTTAATAGACGTAGATTATGAGAATTGAAAATGATTGAATGTGTATAGAATGCTCACGGGTGAACTGGGGTTCCCAGCCGGGTGATCGGCCGCCGGTCTGCCCACCGGCTGGGAACACATCAGTAGGAAACTTTGCTTTTTGTGTGTAGTGGTACTCCCAGCCGGGTGCCCGGCCGCCGCCCCGTGACCGGCCTTGAACACGCTGCATTTTTGATGAGTTTTTGTATGATGCATGAGGCGCAAGCCGGGTGACTGGCCGCCGGTCCTTTGACCGGCCGGCAACACGGCTGAGTATATTTCCTTATACTTTCTAAACTCGTAAATTATAATAGTTCGCATGATTCGTTTTTCATATAATTTTACGTAGTGACTTATAACATTAATGTTTTGAATACATGATATTTCATTCGCTTGAATCGCATGTTTTGTAACGGTTTTTGGGATGTCCCACTTTGAGTCGTTTTTTACAAATGTTACGGTTTAAGCACTATTTTGTTATGTGCTTTGTACTCTCATTCCCTTGGCTACCTCCACGTTCGTAAGGCTGGAATGTCGGAACGGGGATGTATCCTACTGCTTAATTGCATGTGTTAGTGGGCATACGACGACATTGTTGGGAGGCGAACGCATTGCGTTGATCGACCCGGCCGTCAATGTTGTTTACTTGCGAGGTGGTGTTATTTGCATGTAGCGTACCGCTTGTTATAAGGCTTGAGCTCTTTTCCGCGTCTTTCGTGAATTATATCTACCGTATTTGGGGTACTTTCTCCTCGGCTGCTTTTAGAAATACTGACCGAGTTCTTGATGCGAAACGTTTATCGCATGTCGAACCGGAAACTTTTGATTCCGGGATTCTGGCCATATTTAGACTAGGATCGGATATTTATATCGTCGTCCTACCGGAGGAAATTAGTGCACATATACGAAATGAATTGAATCGTGTATGCGTTCAGGGAAATGTCTTATCCCGTGGATGCCTTTTAATCATACTTGCCATGTACACGGTGCTAGTGCATTTCATTTACCGTGAGAGATGTCGTCTTTGTGTCGTTGTGTTTGGATGCGTGATTACATGATTGATTATTCATGATCATTGCATGACTTGGCATGGTTTGTTTGTCGAGTCTCAATCTTATCAAACTTATACCGCTAACGGTGAGATGCAAGCCCTAGTGAGCGGATTCGGTTGCCTAAGAGTGTCTTCCCCGATCGTTGTATCACATGAATAGGAATTTGGATTTGTATTCAATATGCTCTTATCATTAACTTATCGAATTGCCTATCAGTCTTTATCGTAATTCACAGTTATCTATATAATGCTGCATGCTTCTATTTTTGTATTTCCTTTTATGTACGTTTAATGTGATATGGCTGGGAGAACCCGGAATTACTCCCCACTGATTGTGGCGTTCATGTTTTTCATGGATGAACAGGTTGCTTGAATGGATGGCTTTTTGCTTGGTATTTTGGGTTCGGGTGTGAGTTAGCGGGCGTTGTCCCTGGATTGAAACACCTCTAGACGATTTTAGCTAGTTTGCTAAATACTTTGACATTTATAACATTTTGAGAGACTTCGTCTCGTTGTTGTATTTCATACTTTAGTTTGTAATATTTGACACTCCTCGTATACTTTTTCTTGCATGTATAAAAGTTTTAAAAACATCATATTTCCGCTATATAATTCACATGCTTGTATGTTTTATATTTCCGCATTCGCGAGGGTTGTCACAGTTGGTATAAGAGCTTTATCGCTCCCGACGCACACACGTGAACCCTAAACTTAAACTACTTGACCTTGAAATAATAAATGAGAGATGGGTAGACTTAAGGACCTAAGGTGGTAGTCT
>JAIUZE010069229.1:0-26587 GCA_022085475.1 Heliosperma pusillum
TAATATTATTTCCTTTTTTGTTATGAACCTTTTTATTTAAGACACCTTCTTATGATGAATATATTTAATAGTAGGTTCCGGTTTTAAAATGTACCGATTTTCACTAAAGTGAACCTATTAGAAACGTATTCTCATCTTTTATTTATTTAAATTATTTTTTTCTTTCCGCAAATTTGAGGGTGTCACAGCATTACCTTGAACTCATAATGACCATACCTCGTACTAAAAGCGGTCTTTGGAATATCAACATCTCGAACGGGAATTTGGTGATAACCGGATCTCAAATCAATCTTGGAAAAAGTAGAAGCACCCTTTAGTTAATCAAACAAATATTCAATTCTTGGGTAAAGGATACCTATTCTTGATTGTAATCCAATTCAACTCACGATAATCAATACAAAACCTCATAGAACCATCTTTCTTCTTTACAAAGAGAACGGGAGCACCCCAAGGCGAGGCACTTGGTCGAATAAAACCCTTTTCAATCATATCATCTAGCTACTTCCTTAATTCTTTCAATTCGGTCGGAGCCATTCGGTAAGGAGCTTTGGCTATGGGTCCAGAACCAGGTACAAGATCAATAGAGAACTCAACATCACGCTCGGGAGGAATCCCGGGCAAATCTTTGGGGAATACATCAACGAATTCTCGAACAATAGGCACATCTTCAATACTTGGCAAAGAGGTAGCAGAAGAAGCCACAACACACAAGTATGCTTGGTGACTTTTTCTAACCATACTTACCAATTTCATAGCGGAAATCAAAGACACACCTTTTCGGGGATGAGATCCCTTATAAGTTATTCTAACTCCTAAAGGACTCTTTAAATAAATCTTTTGATCACGACACTCGAACCTAGCATGGTACAATGCTGACCAATCAATACCTAGGATTATATCGAACTCTCCTAGAGGGAACTTAAGGAGATTAGCAGAAAAGATATAACCAGCGATAGATATTGGGACATTTGGATATAAAATAGAACAAGAGATAATATCTCCGGATGGTAAGGATATGGGAGTATCCTCACTAGATGAAGGCTCGATAGATAGTTTATTAGCATAGGTCGAAGACACAAAAGACATTGAAGCACCGGTATCAAATAGAATAAGACACGGTTGCTTTAAGATTGAGAACATACCCGTAATGATCTCTGGATGAGCATCGGCTTCGGCACGGCTCATAACAAAGATAGAACCCTTAGGTTTAGCAAGCGGAGGAGGGGGCAACTTTCGATCGGGGCGATCCTCATAACGGTGACCACCCTTTTGACAAAAATAGCAAAGATAAGGTCGGTTGGAACAAGGCACACCGGGATGGTGTGGTTGTCTACAACGGTTACATTGACAACCTTGAGGTTGAGCTTGAGGAGCATAAGGCCTATGAGCCACATTTGAAGTAGCACTAGGAATAAAAGGAGCGGGATTTCTTGTGTTTGCATTGGAAGGAGGATTGAATCTCCTCTTGTTAGCATAAGAATTAGAGGAAGACGGAATAAACGGTCTCTTCCCATAAACATTCGGCCTAGGAGCGTAAGAAGGAGAGGGATTATTCATCAAGGCTTCATCTCTAATAGCCTTCATACAATTCTCGGCCCACAAGGCATCATCATAAAGATCTCCAAAGGAGGTAGTATTCCTCCTCACTTTACTTTGCAGAACGGCACTCAACTTGTTTCGGTAATAGAACGCTCGGTCCTCATCATCTCGGATAAGTCTTGGAGCAAAATGAGCAAGCTTATTGAACTCCGTAGTGAAGTCCTGAGCTAACAAGTTGCCTTGCTTAAAGTCAATGAACTCTATGAGCCTTTGTTGTTTAAGCTCTTTAGGATAGAATCTACCCTCCACAAGAGCTTTGAAACAAGCCTAGTTTAAGTCCTCTTCAAGAACAGCGGTGGCACTAGTGATAGCCCACCAATTATCAGCTTCCCTCACCAGGAAGTGCTTTGCGATCCTCACCTTGTCCTCTTCTCGGACTTGGTATAGATCGAACTGCTTCTCCATCTCACGGAACCAATCGGATAGCTCCGTAGGGCCCGGTTCTCCACCCTATGGTAAAATTTTACTCTTAGCTATCTGTTCAACTACCCATGCGTAGCCACCTTGATGGTTATCTTCCCTTCGAGGGGGAACTTGGTTGGCATGAGCTAAAGCTGCATCTTGCTGATTTTTCAGCACTTGAGTAAGAGCTTCCAACACGACATTCTCTACCATTCGTGGTCTAACCATCTTCATAAGAAACAAAAACAAATTAAGTTACTCCTATCAATTAGCATAAACAAATAGACTACCAAGTAAAGTCCTTAACTTCTACCAAACTCTCATTTATTATTTCAAGGTCAAGTAGTTTAAGTTAGGGTTCACGTGTGTGCGTCGGGAGCGGCAAAGCTCTGATACCAACTGTGACAACCCTCGCGAATGCGGAAATATAAAACATACAAGCATGTGAATTATATAGCGGAAATATGAAGCTTTTAAAAACTTTTATACATGCAAGAAGAAGTATACGAGGAGTGTCAAATATTACAAACTAAAGTATGAAATACAACAAAGAGACGAAGTCTCTCAAAATGTTATAAATGTCAAAGTGATTAGCAACTAGCTAAAATAACGTCTAGAGGTAATTCTTCCAGGGGCAACGCCTGCTAGCTCACACCCGAACCCAAAATATCATAAGCAAAAAGCCATCCAAATCAAGCAACCTGTTAATCCATGAAAAACATGAACGCCACAGTCAGTGGGGAGTAACTCCGGGTTCTCCCAGCCATATCACATTAAACGTACATAAAAGGAAATACAAAATAGAAGCATGCATATATAGATATACATGTGAAATACGATAAGGATAGATAGACAATCCAATATATAATGATAAGAGCATATGGAATACAAATCCGAATCCATCATGTTACACAAAGACTCGGGGAAAGACACTCTTAGGCAACCGAATACGCTCACTAGGGCTTGCATCTCACCGTTAGCGGTATAAGTTTGATAAGATTGAGACTCGACAAACAAACCATGCCAAGTCATGCAATGATCATGAATAATCAATCATGTAATCACGCATCCAAACATAACGACACAAAGACGACATCTCTCACGGTAAATGAAACGCACTAGCACCGTGTACATGGCAAGTATGATTAACATGCATCCACGAGATAAGCATTTCCCTGAACGCATACACGATCACATTTCGTATATGTGGACTAATTTCCTCCGGTAGGACGACGATAATAATACGGTCCGAGTCTAAATCTGGCCAGAATCCCGGAATCGCATTTTCCAGTTCGACATGCGATAAACGTTTCGCATCCAAGCCTCGGTCAATCAAATGACGCCGAGTACCCCAAATTCTGTAGAATAATTCACGAAAGAGGCGGAAAAGAGCTCAAGCCTCATAACAAGCGGTACGCTACATGCAAATAACACCACCTCGCAAGTACACAACATTTGACGGCCGGGTCGAACAACGCATAGCGTTCAACTCACAACAACGTCGTCGTATGCCCACTAACACATGCATTTAAGCAGTAGGATACCTCTCCGTTCCGACATTCCAGCCTTACGAACGGGAAGGTAGCCAAGGGAATGAGAGTACAAAGCACAAGACAAAATAGTGCTCAAACCGTATCATTTGTAAAAACGACTCAAAGTGGGACATAGCAAAAACCGTCACAAAACATGTGATACAAGCGAATGAAATATCATATATCCAAAACATGCATATTATAAGACACTACGTAAAATTATACGATAAACGAATCATGCGAACTATTATAAATTACGAGTTTTAGAAATTGTAAGAAAAATATACAGCCGCGATGCCGGCCGGTCAGTGGACCGGCGGCCGGTACCCCGGCTCGCGCCTCAAGCAAAATCCAAAAATCACAAAGAAAGTGCAGTGTGTTCCAGGCCGGTCTGGAGGCCGGCGGCCGGGCACCCGGCCAGGACCATCACTACTCACAAAAATCCAATTTTCCTACTGATGTGTTCCCAGCCGGTGGGCAGACCGGCGGCCGGTCACCCGGCTGGGAACCCCAGTCTACCCGAGAACCTTCATCAAGCATTCAATCATTTTCAATTCTCATAATCTACTTCTATTAACTATCAACAATCAATATTCATCATCAACAATCATCAACTAACAACATTCATCATCCATAACATAAATCCTAAGCTTTCTAATCGTATTCTAAATACGAATTCTAACATAGAAATCATGTAAAACATGTAAATGATATCGAGTAACCCTTCACCGTTACCTTTATGCGTCTTTACTCCGCGTCAAGGTCCTCTTCAATTAAGAAATAGTCTTTGTCGGGATCTTGAAGGTCACCACCTACAAATAGTTAATAAAAGATGAATTTACTTCACCTTGAGAAAGACGAAAAGTTTGACAAGCGAGAATGACGGTAATTTTATTATCAATACGGATAGAGGAAGCTAAGAGGGGAAGAATGAGACGAACTTACGTGAATTTGAGCAAGAAACGAATGAGATATGACGATTCTAAGCTTGGATAAAAAAGGAGGCAAGGTTTTTGGTTGGTTTCTTAAGGAAGAAGAAATGTTGTGTTTGTGTTGGAATGAAATAGGTTAAGGGAAGTATGAGATGTATAAGGGAAAAAGTCAACAAAAGTCAAAGACGGCTTAAGACGGGATTTACTTGAAATCTCGCGGAAATTCCAAATACGAACTCGGAAATTCTAAATTCGACTCGGAAAATTAAATTCTAAATTAAAACTAAATTTCGCTGAAAAGTATCCGTAAAATATTTTCACTATAAAAATAGGGTACATTTACGGGTGTTACAGGCCGGCGGGATTAGAGTATATTGTACGTCAAAGGTACAATGAGACATGCACTAGACGGTTAAGGGACAACATGTATAAGGTTGTCAAGAGGAAGAAGGAGCCGGAGCATATGAGAGGTATTTAATTTTTTTTTGTTATTTGTATATAGTTATAATTTAACACATTTTATCATATTTTATAATACTATTTTAAATTGTAGGTGGTGCATATGAAGAAATGCTTAAATATTGTGAAACTCCGTAGTTTCAGGCTAAGTCGGCTCAGGCATCTACAAATAAAAGAGGAGGAAAGAAACATGGAGCGGCTGAGCCTTCACATCACAGAGGACCTCGATCTTTCTTGGACCTAGTTTTGGGTGTAAGTTTACATTTTAATAATCCTCTTTTTCGTCCATTTGAAAATTATAACTTAAATTCTTTTTATTATTAAAATCTTCTTATACAAATCTTTAATTTCTTCTTTTAGAAGGGTAAGAAGAAAAAAGGTACCACGCCCACGGCTCTGGAGCTCTTCCTTGACACCCATTCCCGACTCCAAGACAATAGAATATATTGGATTAAGCCAAAAGATAAGGAACTATATGTAAGTTTCAAACCATTTTTGGATTTTTACAATAAGTTCATTTTTTTGAATGTTACTCAAATTTTGTAGCTATTTTTAATAACAATGTTTATATTTTGTAGGAATCATTTTTGGCCGAGAAAGTTAGGCAACCAGAGAAGCCCGATAACGAGATTTAGTTCGACTTGGTTAAGGGTTTCAAGAAGGGGAATGTGTACGGAATTGGCTCGGCTAAGGATGTATTCTACGAAGCTCCAAGGGCAAGGATGCCTTCCAGCTTAAGACAAACCTACGAGCCGGGAGTCGTAGGTAAACTCCAAGCCCAACTTGATGAAGAAAGAAGAAAAAACGCCGACAGGGATGAGGAAGTTCGGATGAGGAAGTTCGGATAATGAAAGAAAAATTTAAGGCTTGGGAAAGCATGTTCACCAACTGAAACCAAGGTCCGCCTCCCTTTCGGCGAGATTATGATGAAGGCAATGGAGGTGGTGGTATGCAAGCCGAAGCCAATATGGGTTTCCTTGGCTTTTGATTTTAGTTTAGAAACTTGTTAATTGTTGTTGTTTAAACTTGGTTTTGTAATCCTTTATCAAGATTTGTAAACTTGATTTGATTTTCTTGATATATATGAGGATGTTTGTTTCTCATCGTGTTGTTGTAAATGTGTGAAATTGTGGTTGTTTTCTATTGTACTTGCAGGTATGGTAAGGTAATGAAATGGCAGGATGAAAACAAAAAATTTCGTGCAATAAAACTGGGGTTTGGGCGACTGAAATGTTCTTTTAGCGACTGTTTTCAGTCGCCAAACCCCCTGTATTTTTACAAATTTTACTTGATTTGGCGACTGATATCAATCGCCAATTTGGCGACTGAATGGTGTAGTGGTCGCCAAATTGGCGACTGAAGGCGACTGATATCAGTCGACAATTTGGCGACTACTTCACCATTCAATCGCCAATTTGGGTGACTGATTTCAGTCGCCATGTTGCCAATTTGGCGACGGTTTTGTCAGTCGCCAAACTTGGCGACCGAAATCAGTCGCCCGAATTTTATTTGGCGACTAAGGCCTGCGACTGGGTCTTGGCGACTAATTTCAGTCGCCAAATTCATTTTGGCGACTGAAATAAGTCGCCAACATCGGTCGCCTGAATGTTGTTTTCTTGTAGTTTAATCCGAATAGAGACCATAAACTTCAAACTAAATTACTTGGTAAATACTAGATGCGGAAGCGTACCTTATTACATGACGAAAGGTTGGGATGAACCATCTGAAGGGACGGTCTTCGGATTAGATCTTCTAGTAGACACACATAACATAGGGATCTCTCTACTGATGGGAGGCGAGGAGATTAGGTTATTGTGTGCTAATAGGGACCATAACCCAGGTGACTTTATATAGTCTCCTTAGTCTAATGCGCCCATCATGCATTAGAAAACCTATTGGGTATCTACACTAGTAGAAAGTCTGGCCCATACTTTTTAAGACGTATAATAATAAGCCCATATCTTATACACCGTAGTGGATCACTTTATATTTAAGCGTAACTTAATAAATAGCGTACAAATACAATTATAACTGTATTAATAATTTGTCCACATATATTATTTTATTAGGCCCATATTTCTTACAATCTCCCACTTGGGCCAAATACATTCATATTTTGTGACACCTGATAATTGTATTTACAATAACCTTATGAGCTCAAAAATTGCTATCAACAAACTAACCGTCTTAAGCAATTCGGTCCATCAATTATACCAACATAGGATCAAAGCGGCCTTTGCTACAATTTATCGTAGCAGGACCCTCAATGGTCACATATGGTAATATAACCAACGACATGAATCGAGCATGGGAGTGTAGCATGGAAATAGCGTCCGAATGTGATCCTTATATGCATATTTCCAACTGGTCCACCTTAGTGATATGGACCTTCATTTTGCATGAGTTGAGTAACTTATCTTCGATATGATCGAAAGATTGATATTTGTTGTTAAACGATTATTGTTTTATTTGTAGGTGTGGGTGTACTCCTAATTTTTGGACTTCGCGCCCAAGAGGATGGAGCCGGAGCCGAGGACGTATCCCGTTGTGAGGGATTGGGTGATGTGTCGTAGGAAGAGCCAGCGTTCTTTTTACGATATCTATCGGAGGGGCGTAAATGCCTTGCTGTTGGATCATGTAAGTATCTTGATTTCTTCTTTACTGTCTTTAGAAATGACCGTAGAAATGACCCTTTCGTTTCTAGATACTGATCATAGGAATGAACTTGTTGTTTCCCTATTTTTGTTGGTTCCCATACCTTGGAAAGACTACCAGGATGCTCCGGCTTTCGTGGCCGAGGTCCTGCGTCCTAGGAGTGTGAGTCGGTTGTTGTTGAAGACACACAAGGGACCTGTGTGGTACCTGGGTGAGCGTTTGACCCGACAGTGCTCCTGTGACACCTTCACGGTCCCCATCGATCCTCCAGGGTCGATGTTTAGGGAGCCTTCTAACGCCGAGAGAGAGAGGCTGACTTGGTTGGTGCGAGTTAGTGGGGACACCCTCCTGCTTCCTAGGGAGGACTACTCTAGGTTCGTCCACCAAAGACTAGCGTACTGGCTGATAGTGGTAAGCATTGCTTATTTTTGTTTGAATTGAATTGGTTTAAAAAATGACAAATGATTGTCAATTGAAGAGCCATTTGACCTTTGCAGGAGATCGAAGTGGCAGGCCTCGAGCCCCTAACGTAACCCAAGGTGCTGGAGTACACTGATGTAGCTGGTTTCACGATAATTTCGGAGCTCCGCGATTTCAGTGAGGCGCTGACTGATATTGACTTGAAGGAGTGACACCATATAGTGAGGAGGCTAAGCTTTGGATATCTTCCTTTCATCTTCCCTGCATGCGAATGCTTTTGATCTGACTTTTGTTAATGTTTGAATGTAGGTGGCACCGTCTTAGCACGTGGCATTGTGGAGGGTGGCCAACCGTCTACGGTCCACGGCCACTTAAGCACTCTCAGGTGGTCAGGATCGATTGGTACAAACCTCTCTTTCCTTCTTATCGTGTATTCGTGAATTTTTAAGTGAAATGACTGAAATAAGGCATTTCTTTCCAGAGAGAGTTGGAGCGAGAGTTGGCGGAGTCCCGTGAGGAGACGACTCGCTTGTTGAGGGAGCTTGATTCTAGGGACGCTGGGATTGCCACTCTTGAGGTGACCGTGGCCATGCTGGGTGATGATGATGATTAAATGTATTTTGTTGATTTACTTGTACATTTTGACTTGCTTTTGTATATATTGACTTTGTTTTGGGCGAAAGCCCAAGTTTTGGATTTTTGGATTTTCGTTTTGGGCGAGAGCCCCCACTTTGATGTACATGCTTCTTCTCTGTTGTTTGGATAATTTTGTTCTTGCAAGTTAGTTTAAAGAACAGGTTTGATAGACGACGGTTTCTGCCGTCGCGCTGCCGAAAATCACATATAACTCACATATTAGAAATCACATAATTTACATGTACCGTTGGTGGCCTAAACTGGCTCAAAACGGAAATGTAATGTGCAAAAATGCGCAAAAATGATCGGATGGTAGGAAGGGCTACCCCCTAAAAAAAATTTAAAAGAAATGTAAGTTTATAAAGAAATTATTGTAGATACCTCGAAGCTACACTTTCCGTTAACCACCCAGTGATAAATGGGCCGCATGTTTGGTATGCAAAACAATTTGTGATAATTCATAAGTTTATCGTTAAGTAATAGCTCAAACACTTATCTCTACCCCTTGGTCGCCATCTACGTGCCAATACGGTCGTTTTGACAGTCATTAGAGATTATTTGGAGTCTGAGACAAAAACAACTTCATTTTCTATAAACCGTCTTTTAAAACCGTGTCTGAACGCTCGAGAATATTCCGGATATTTTAATATTTCAAAACTTATCTTTTTTTGGTAAAATATCCATAATTTATTTCGAAAGCATTCGAAATCTACCGCAATTCCATAATAGAAACGTGGAAATCTTTCTATCAAAGTAGGAAACTGCTTGAGAAATGACGCAGCTCTTGGTCCGTCTCTTCCAAGAGTCGCAGTGCTTGCTGCGCCTCTTTCCCGGCTCGTTTTGCCTGTTTCCGGGATTTTTTCCAGATTTCTTTCTGTGCTCAAGTTATTCCAAAACTCTTCGGTTTCTCCCTATATAAGGAGAGGTTCGAGCTCACTTTTAAAGCACGCGAGTGTTCCACCCCTTCTCATCTCTCTCTTTGCATTCTAGACCTTGCTCTAAGCATTTGGACATCTACGTTCTTGATCAATCGACCACGTAAGCTTAGATCCTTTTGGGTTCTCGTCACGTTATTGCATTTACCTACCAATTTGACCAACTCAACAATAATCAATCGATCCTCTTACGAGGGCACTTTCTTTACATTCGAGTCGAGCTGTCGCTAAATCGTAACTTTAGTTCATATCTCGTTTCGTCAACATGTAAATCTGAGGGTGTTTAAATCCATCTTTTGTTTTGTATTTTATTTATTACATATAATCTAAGATTCATGTCGGATTTATGCTTAAACCTTTTCAAAACTTTTATTAGTTTTTATTATTTCTTATAAATCGTCTTTCATCATAATTTCATATTTAGATAGTTTGCCTTGACTTGGATCCCTAATAATCAATATTAGTGAGTTTTTGTCATCTATCAAATTGGGTCTTTAGATTTTAGATTTGTTTATATCAAATCGCTTGATTCGTCTTTGATATAATTAGTTTAATTTAATTTATTAAATAACTTAAATTCGACATATGGATCATTAATAAATCGTAAATACACTAATAAAATACTAACTGATTGCGATTCTGGCTTCACAGCCAAAACTCAACTCACGAACAGACGCACAGAGTGTTGCACCTCTTCCAGAGGACGCACCTTCTGCTCCGCCTGTTCCGGGCAGGATACTGTCTCTGATCTTCTTTATTCGCTCCGATATAGCTTAATTGCCTATTTAATCAACTATTAACTCATAATATCACCGTTAATATGTCTTTAGATAAGTTTATTTATTTTCTTTATGTATTCCATTTGGGTATATTTCTGACATAGATCCCGTATTCGTTGTAATCAATCGTAATTTTTATTTTATAGTTCTATTTAATCATTGTAAATTGTATGATTTAATTGTCTTCTCATATGCAATCAATCTTAAATCCTATTTCGACTCAAATGAATGTTAAACTACATGTTCGCCGACATAGTGTAAGCTCACATGCTAGGATCAAAACGTGGATGTTGCATTGCATGCATATAATCGATTACAAAACGAGTACAAAATAGTTTCCTAATCATTAGTAGAGGCCGCTATCGAGGCGGGCGGGATTAGGTGTTCGATCAAAAGAGATTCCTAATACGTACCCTCACCTCTTACTCTAGATCTCTGTGAACATCTGTGTTTATTGGCATCCACGAGAGTCACTCTAGACATAGAATGCTACGAGTAACGAGTTCTTTAGTGTTTATGTCATTACTTTGTGTCTTGACATGATATAAATTATTCGAACGGTTCCAACTTCCCACAAAAGTTACTTGCGACTCCACAAATGCGTGTTTTCACGCTTGTCCCTCGTTTCTCCATCCGTGGTAACCCGTGCAATCGACGGCCTGGAAAGGATAGCGAAATCCGTGTACAACACTTTGGCGACTCCGCTGGGGATAATAAACTTACGTGTTACCCACGGTGAAACTTGAACGAGGTTAGGGAATAGTATGTATGAGACAATTGTCAGTTTTCATTACTCGACCTTCCTAGATCGTTTTATTCGGTCTTCTTACGCCTAACCCAACTCTTTCGACCAATCGTCATGTCTGGACAGTCCAAATTCTTATTTTGGACTAAGGATGGATAGCGATTGACGTCAACCATACCACGGTGTGTACTCATGTTAGCACCAAGGGCTTTCACTATTCGGTTGAATGGACTAGGAACCGGCTTTACTCATCTTTGGCGAGGACCTCTCTACAAACCCTGGGTTTGATTGCTTGGTATGTCAACCCACCCTTCTAAGCCAAAACCATTTTAAATGCACTTGGCATGCCGTTATTCTGCCTGTTTAATTGTGTATAACTCTTAGATGATCACCACTTTGTAAATAAACCATGACAAAATTTTCAAAATCAAAATCTTTTTTAAACACTGTAAAGCATTTTCAGAGGTGGCCTAAAGTAGCGCAAAATGAGTCGAAACTCTGTCTGAGTGTCTAGTCAAAATCATTTTTCCACTTCGAGTCAACACTCCTACAACCACACTACGGTGGTCTAGCACAAACATTTCCAAACCAGTCATTTTCAAAACTCACTAAAACACAGTGGCACACTCCCACTTCACAAGTGGAGTCTTTTCGAGTATGTGTGCTAGATTGGTCGACCATGTTTTGATTCGTTGTCGGTCTCTTGCCCAGTTTTAAAGATGCCTGGAACAAGTCAACCAAATGTTCATCAACCCGCGCCAAATGGTAATGATCAAACTCTAGCTGCGCTCTTTCGTCTCCAAACGAGTCAAGACCAAGCCTATGCTTGCCTCAATGCCATTGAGGGTCGAATCGTTGCTGTAGAAATGAGGCTGCCTCCCATAAACATTCCTGACCCTAGTGTGCACGATAACCTTCCACTCTTCGTGGGACAACCAGAAGTCTATACCCCAGAAGTTCTTACTAGAGCGCAAAAGCGACTCCAATACTTGGAAGAACAACTAATGTATCACAAGGGAGATGACATCTATTGGGAGAACAGTCGCAAATATGAAACGGTAAATGCCCAGCTGCCAACCAATTTCAACATGACTGACATCCCTTAATTCAAAGGGCATGAGAACCCTTTGAACCACATCCGTGCTTTCAAGGATTATATGTTTATCAAAGGCATCAAACCAGAGATGTTCGTAAGCATCCTTCCTTCATCTCTCGACACCATTCCCAAGTAATGGTTCTATTCCCTAGATCACAAGAAGATTGCAACTTAAGATGATGCTGCAATTGAATTCACCAAACAATACGCAGACAATGCAAAAATTCAAGTTAACATGCGTACTCTAGAGGTACTAACTCAAAATGAGAAGGAAGGTTTCACCGACTTCTTAAGTAGGTGGAGGAATACTAGTACCCAATTAGTCGAACGTCCAGATGAGGCCGCTCTTGTCGAAAACTTCATGGATAATCTAAGACCCATCTATTCAAACCACCCTAAGATACTAGAATATAAAGTCTTTTAAAGACTTAATTGTGCCAGGGACAAGAATCGAAGACGCCATCCGAAAGGGACTCTTGTCTAAAATGGTAGGTCGCGGGTATCAGGGCTCAACGAGTCGTTCTTACGGCTCTACTAACAAAACCAATGAGGTCAACCTTGTTGAAACACCCAGAAAGAACAACCCTCAAATATAGTTCACCAATATCGGCGACACATACTCCAATGTCTTAAAAAGATTGACTCAACAAGGCAAGCTCCAGCCTATAAGACCTACATCAAATCCGGAAAAGAAGAGTAAGTTCTGGGATGAGAATGCTTATTGTGAGTATCATAAGGGCAAAGGGCACGACACAGAGAAATGTCTCAAATTGAAGCATGTCCTTTAATATATGATTGAGGATGGTCGTCTACCCATACCCATATGAGGCAAACCCCACAACACTAAGAATCCTCTTGGAATTCTACTGATCACGGATGAAGAATACAACTTGGATTGCTCGCACTTTTTTTCTCCCCATTTGAAGATGAAATTAACATGCTGGAAAATGAGGAAAGGTATTCCACCATTTCTCCTACCATCGATGATTTTATCGCATAGGCTAGAAATGTGAGTAGACAGATCTCAAAGCTCGAAACCATCGTGATATCCCTACACATTCTGGGCACCACACCCCAATAAAGCGCACCACGAGCTCCAAACGTATCCCAATAATCTACAATGCAAGAGGTGGTCACAACATGTGACAACCTGGTTGAACTAGTCATCACTTTAGAAGCTGAAATCATCAGTTTAAAAGACCTCAATACCGTCAACGGAATATGGGCCGATGACGATGAGGATGATTAGCTCACAAAACATTCTCAAACTCAAAATAGGGAAGATCAAGATATAGGCTATCTCACTCGATCAGGACGCCCTTATCAGAATGTCACTCAGAACAGTCCTACTACTAATGGTCCAATTACTAATACTACTGTCATCACTCCAAATGATGGCGAGGGCATATCTACTGACCATCTACTAAAGCAACTAAAAAAGACAAAGGCTGATCTTTCAGTCTGGCAATTAGTTGCAAGTTCATTTTCCCATCGCCAAGCTCTACTCCAAGCATTGGAAAAGCTAAATGTAGCACACAACTCTACACCCGACGATGTAGTCAACTTGGTCTTCCAATATTCAGTCAAGCTAAGCAACCCAGTTACTTTATCATATGAAGACTTACCTCCTTTCGGGGCCAGTTATAACCTTGCTCTGTACATCACAATTACATGTCTAAAGAATAATATACCCATGACTTTGGTAGATGATGGCTCCGCAGTCAATGTCATACCATTGAAGACAACACATAAACTGGGCATGAAAGAAACGGATTGGACTCCTACCAACCAAGGTATTTAAGCATACGACGGGACACGATGGAAGGTAGAAGGGGTAGTCAATCTCACCATAGCCACTGGGCCAATCTAGCGAAAGGTTAACTTCCAGATTGTAGACATTGAAGCATCCTTCAACATACTTCTAGGAAGGCCATGGATTCACACTTCTAAAGCAGTAACATCCACCCTATACGAGCAAATCAAAATTCCTCTAGATGGCAAGGTAGTGACAACTAATTCGTCACCTATCAAGGTTGTGATAGAGAAAATGTCCAGCAATCAAGTAGCTACGGATCCAATATATGAGCTTGGACGATTTCAGAGTGTGAATCTTGTAGAGAGTGAGTTGGCACCTCTATATTTCGACCCATACTCTAACCTAGTGGTCAACCACATACTTAAATCCCAGGGATACTTCCCAGGGATGTCATTAAACCCAACCAAGAAAAGTACCTTCGCACTATACAAAGAAGGGAACTCTGGAAAGATACCATTAGGATTAGGGTACAAACCCACCAAAGAGGAAACCTTAGAAATGCTTACTCAAGTGCAAAATCGTAAGAGTAAGGGAACTCAGATGCATCCTTATCCCCCTACTCTAAACAGATATTTCGTTGGGGAAAGAAGCCAAGAATACTTTCACGGGTTTCCCAAGCCTTGGCACTATAGAGGAATACAATTAGCTGAAATCCAGGTCTTCCACGATTGCTACTTTATTCCCTTAGAAACGGTTCCTATTAGTCAAAACTCGTCAGACACCTTGTTTAGACGAACAAGCAGTTAGCCTTTTGTTTAGAGAAGATCGATTCGTTAGAGCTGCACAGGATTGAAAGTCCTAGACCTCTAATTAGACTCCTATAATTAGTTCATTAAATTACATTAACTTAATGATTTAAGATCTAGTTATCACGCATGCAAATATAAAAGCATAAAAGAAAAGATAAGACGAAAACATCCTTACATTGGGATTTTTCGGTTAATAAGGGCACAATAAGAACTCCTTATTATTGTTCTTGAGCATGTAATTAGTGAATGATTCTCCATAAAACAACCTCCAAAGTAGAAGGTCTCCTTCTTGTTGCACCCAAGATTAAACCCAAATAATCTTAACTTATTATTAACTAGATAATAAGTAAGACATTATACTACTAATATTATTGTATTGCTACACTAGTAATATGGTATGAATATTAGTTTGCATTTGAGTTTTAGAGAGTTGTTGAGTTAGAAAGAGAAGTAAGAAATAAGCATGAATCATGAAGTGAATGAAATTGAACAACAATTGTTCTATTTGTAGCACTATGGCCGGATCACATGCTCTATAATGAGCTTTATTTTGATTATTTTTATTCTCATGCAAATGACTTTAGTGTAGGTAAGAGAATGATAATGATCATGTGTCATAACATGTCATAATCACTTGGTGGAGTGTGGAATTGGTAGAGTAAAATCTCTACTGATTTTGTCTACACAAAACCGGTGCACATGAGTCCACAATTGACCATTTTGATCTTTGATATTTGTCCCACAAATACATATAATCATATGTTTAATTATCTTGTATAATTAGATGTTAATTTGATCATATAACAGTTATATGACACAAATTAATCAATAATTTGTACTTAACTTTTAAGTGATATTTTACCATTATATCAATATATAATGGGTCCCACAATGCCCAGTTAATTTATTTTACAACTCTTTGTAAATATAATTAACTAAGTAGCTCTACCTCAAAAGATATGCATAACCTCAACTAATTTAATGGATTAACAATTAATCATTAAATTAAATCTTATTTAATCATATTAAAATAAGACGTAAAATTTATTCATTCAGTTATCGTATAATTGACTAATAAACTTAAGTGGAATGAGTTCCTAACTCAATTAATAAATTAAATAACTCTCGTAACTAAACGTACATATCAAATATATGTAATGCCCTAAATAAACTGTATCGTATACAAATAATTAATATTCTATTTGTGTCTCATCCTATAGGTGTGACCTAAAGGGATCAGTTGATCACCGCCGTCATACAACAATAACGTCAAACTCTAGTCAGCCGAGCGTTACCGATTTACGTTAATCAACTGACGTGGAGTATCAAAATATACTAATCATGTCACGTATATTCGAAATGAGTTTTATTATATTAATGCACTATTGTGGAGGACATTTACTCCAACAATCTCCCACTTGTCCGATAAAAGTTGTGCATGTAGCAACACTATTGTGGAGGACTCCTCCTCCTACAATATCTCCTACTTGTCTCGACAAGTTGTGTGCTACCGATTCTCTTGTCTCTTTTGTGTCACATCCTCCCACTCATCACAAGGTATCTTACAGGTCGCACTTGCGATTAAAAATATAAATAGAATGGTTTTCTCGATCTGGGAGAGTAACTGTCTGACCGGAAAATATACCAGAGATCTCTTCCGAGCAAGGCCACGCATTTCTAGTTACTACTCCTCGAGTGGCCCGAAGATGTTAATACCCAACGTGGGTGGACAATCCCTGTTGACCCATCTTACACTGTATGATGCAGATCAGCATGACCCAGAAGATGTCCATCGGCCTCCTTTCACTGCACGACCTAGGACAAAAACCAAAGTCAATCGGAAACTACACCGACTCAGGTATATTGTCGCCAGTCTAAAGAATCGACTCATAGGAATAAAATAGAAATCCCCGCCACTACCAGGCTTCAACAATTTTGATAAGGGACTCTATTATGGTCACTGCCCGACAGAGTGTCTCCACAGTCTGTCTATGGAAACGACCAGTCATCTCCATGACCCCATGGTGCTGAACCAACCATCGATCGACTTACAATCTAGTCACTTCGAGACGTCACCTCAAATGAGTGACTAGGGACAATACACTGAGTTCATCATTTTCACTTGAATTGGGTTCAACTTTTCTTTCAACCAATTTGAGTAAACAAAGTATTAAAATTTAGTCAAATTAAATAAGGAGTTTTTAATGAAACTCTAACAATGAATGCGATTATCTAATATTTGGAAAAATTGATACGCTATCAATAATTTAATATCTCATAATCTCTACCAATTCAGGTACATGTTTCAATCCCCATTGAAATGACATGACTATCATGTTCAGCTTGCAAAAGCATAGCTAATGGATTAGCAGTACTTGCATCTTTCTCAACGTTCTGATTGCTATTTCTGTTTGTCTACGTAATCTCATATTACATAAAACTTTCTGAGTACGTGTCTAGGTTTGAGTCTAGACTTAGGACTCTTAGCCTAAAGATAGCTCCCAATGTTTTACCATTATCAAGGGATAGGATATACAACTATAGGAACAATTACTAGTCCCTCTAATATTGTCGAATCCAAGCTACTTTCATATGCATCATCAAATGATGCAATGTACTCTATTTCCGTTGTTAAATCCGCAATGATAAACTGCGTGGAACACTTCCAGCGGATACATGACATTTATATTTTGATATGTCACTACTACTTGGAACCTTTCCAATAGTCCTCTCTGCTTGGTACTCTTCCAACAGATAAATCTTCTATAAAACACAGTCAGTTCGTGATTTCAAATCACTTTGATCAGTTTGGAAACTGAAGTCTGTGTAAGCCCTTACACACAACTCACAGTAAACTCCAAACACATGGAACATATCTTTAGTCCTTCGCAAGTACTTAAGGATGTTCTTTATGGCTATCAAGTGACTCTCACTTGGATTTGATTGAAAACGACTTGTCATGCTCAAAGCTTGCGAAATGTCAGATTGAGTATACAACACACCGTATATAATTGATCCCGCGGTTGAAGCAAAAGGAATCAATTATCATGTGTTCAACTTCCTTGAACTAGTCAAAGATCTGATCAATATAAGAGTTTTGACTTAACGCTAATATCCTTTTAGATTTATCTCCATAAATTCAGATATCTAAAAGATGCATTCTACTTCTCCAAAATCTTCCATCATCTAAAATGATCAATATGTCTCCACATATAAGACTGAAGAAAACCATATTACTCCCACTAAACTTCATGTATCAACATAATTCCTCGAGATATCGAGAAATATTTTACACCATGATTGTCACACTAATTCCAACTCTTTAGTGCTTACTTAAGACATCCTCTTAAGGTTGCAAAATTAACTTAGGATAATTGGATCTACGAACCCACAGGTGGATATAAAAATTCTACCTCTTCTAGAATCGTATTCAAGAAGGTGGTTCTTGAGATCCAATTGTCATCATACTATTATGAAATGTTGTAATCGCTAAGTAGATTCGAATGGATCCAAGAATTAAGGTTGGTGCAAAACTCTTTGCCTACCAATTTATCTTTAAAAACATTTTAATATTCATCCATGCAAATTTCGATCTTAAAAATCAATTTACATTGAAGAGGTCGTACTTATTCAAGTAAAATTTACCAGGTCACATACCTGACCATTATGAATGGAGTCCATTACGAATCGCATGACTCTAAGCCATAGCAAGAAGTTGGGACTAGAAACAGTCTTGTACAAGTCGCATGACCTCTTAGGTTCCGAAGAAACAACTACTGAACAAGCAAAGAGGAAACTTTTCCGAACCATATGCTCAGTTTGTGGCTTCTTGAAAAATTTTCTCCCACTCTGTCTTATCAAGAAATAATCGTATTTTTGTTGAAAGACAGCATCACGAGCCACAAATGCTTTGTGTAAGTTTCTTAAACTCAATATTAGACATTTCTAATATCATATTACATTTAGTTTATGACAGGGGTTGTCGCATACCCTAATCAAAAATAAATAACCCAGACTAGGCTAACAACAAATTAATGTAATTAGGGAAGTAAGGGGTCGATCTCGGGGAGCCGGGAGATACTTGTGAATAGTTATGGTTAGAACTCTACCTTGTACGATTGGCAAATGTTTGTCACTAATTAATAAATACTATAATAAAAGTGATAACAATACAATAAAGAAAAGGATCTAGGGAAGTAGGTTCACACATGTAGATTAATATATTGATGAAATTTGATTTGGAACAAGCAAATAATTCATTGTGAGTTCGTAAGAATGATGTGTTCATTACAATCATAGATCAGATGGTCTAGCAGGCTTTTAGGCAATTTACTAGGTCTTAATCCACCATGTCATGCTTTGTCTATTCAATTCACGTATTTCTACTTTGGAAAAGAATTCCATTCTAGTCAATGATTTTGGCCAGAAATCGTTAACCATCATTACAATCCAAACATCCATAGACACAACGTTTTAAAGGCACAATTTCTTTTATCCAATTATCATCTTTTAATCAATCTAACATGGCTACCCTACACCCTAGAAAGACGACTACTTATGCATGATTAACAATGAAAGGGAAACTCAGGTTATAAAACTAAGAATGGTAAACATGATAAAGGAAATACTAAAAGAAAATGAAACTATAATGTAAACACGAGAATAAAGATTACCGGAAAGGATGAGCAAAGATTGAAATGGAATAAGAACTTGAATAGGAAATGCAAACCCGAAAACTTGAGTTCCAATTACAAGTAGAACAACTACAATTGAAGAAAACTTAGAACTAAACTAAACTAGAGAAAACTAAACTAAACTAAGAAAGATGAGAGAAAGATGAAAAACTAATCTAAAGAAGAGAAGAGAAGTATTTGTTTTGTACATGTTTTGTTGTGTGTGATGCTAGGCTATTTATAGGGTTGAGAGGCTGCTCAAATGTGTCCGGATTCATGCTCATTAAACAAGCCATTAAGCCTTGAATTAAAGAGAGGTAGATGAATAGAAGATGCGTTCATCAGCAGACTTCCTCGATCGGGGATATCGTAATCCGATCGGGGATGTTGTCAGTTCAGAATTTTGACTTTCGTTTGATCTTCCCTTGGTACGTGACATGATCTCCCTTGACTCCATTGACTTTAGATTCGAACGGGGACGTAACTAACACCTCTTGGGCCTCATTTCCTCCCCTATTTGGGCTTGATCATGTCCCCAAGGGTGAAGGGTTGGAGCATGAGTTTTGAGACGACTTTCGTCGACGAATAGCAAAACCGTCGCAACTTGTGCATATGAGCTCGGAATGACTTGAAACTTGTTCCCTTTGACTCGGAACCTCTAGATCTTTATAACATGCCATCTTAACCTCACGTAATCGTCCTTCTTAGCTTCTCCTTACTCATATTTCCTTCAAATGACGGGATTTGAAGTAGAAACGACTCAATTCCTGCAAATGACATTAAAGCACGAAAAATACTGCAAAGGAGAGATTAGCTCATAAAATTACTTCTTAAAGTGGATAAACCATATCAAATCGAGCTAAAATTAGGGGATAAAATCATACAAATATTCACTTATCAAACTCCCCCAAGCTAAACTCTTGCTTGTCCTCAAGCAAGCATACAATAACAAACATGACAAGGACAAGGGCGACGAGCAACAATCAATCCAACCAAATGCAAATCCCATCAAGTAGCTTATAGAGCACAATGAAACACATCCCGAAACAACGTGGGCATAGGGAAAATGCAAAACATGGTTGAGATTTACATAACGGCGCAGCATAAGGAACATCAAATAGACTTTTCGGCTCTTGCATGATCTTTTGACAATGGACTCTCACGGTGCACTCAACACTCAAATTTTTATGTAAATCAAGGAAATATTATTTTATATTTGAGTGGCACTCTCCTATCTACGACTCATGAGAATGCGCCCGCAATCTAATATGGTAAACATTCCAAAACTACAAGTCAAAGATCACAATGCACATAGAAAAGAAGCCGAAAAGATAGGAAGAAGGCTTTGGGAAATGGGTGAAAGGTGGACAAACAGTTATGGTCATGTGAAGGTTAGAATGAGCTAGCAACTGACCAATGATAAATGAATACTCAATCCAAACTTTCGATTAATTCCCAAAAGACGAATAACGAAGCCAGAAGAAACGGATTGGCATATTACACACGAAACACAAGAGTGAACTCCTTCTAAACGTTGAATTGACATTTTGAGGAGATACTCACAACTTCTTCTTTTATTTCTTTTTCTTTCTTTTTTGATTTTTTTTCTTTTTCAATTTTTTTCATTTTTCTATTTCTTTTTTTCTTTTTTTTTTCTGACCATAACATCACTTTTTGGACATTTTGGTTCTCCCAAATTCACTTTGACATAAAAGAACAAATCTTCTCAAAAGAGCACTCATACACCATAGTCTAGCTACTAGCTCAAAAGGTAGGCAGTTTTTATGTGTAGCTATTATTTTGTGAAGCATTTGTATGAAAGGGCTAATTTTGAGGGGTAATTCAAAGTGAAAAAGGCTTCAAATCTTAGTGAATCATGAATGCAATGCTTATGGGAATGAAATGAGAACCATACTTATGCGTTTTTGATGTGACGCAAATCATAAGGAGAAACTACACACACCTAATTGGGATCGGGTATAGATGTACCGATCACTGGAGGCTCTACCTTACCGTATATGTAGTTTGCCAAAGTCAAGATCAAGCCTAATAAGTCTAAAATTAATCCCTCACCCACTGTGTACAAGACATCCCCATGTATGCAAAATCCCGTTAAAAGCGTGAAACATTGGCTAAAAAGCTACAATAAGGGAAATGCATTGAGGAATGACATTATGCACAACACAATTGGGTGGACAAAACACACAACTTTTATTAAAAAAAATTTAATTTTTTGATTTTTTTGGATTTTTCAAAATTTTCAAATTCAATAAACAACTAGACTAAATAAACAACGACACAAACTAAATCCCTCCCCCAAGCTAGAATAACACATTGTCCTCAATGTGCGAAACGGGTTTAAGCGCAGAAAACACAAAGAAGGACAACATAACCAACAAAGGAATGGGGGACGACTCAACAAAATGGTAAAGAAAGAAAAGAAAACATACAACCGTGCAGCAGCTCCCCCAAGCTAGCTTGAAAACGGGGGCAAAGTACAACCCAAGCACCAAAGTACCTGTGATGAACAAGCTACTACAATACTAGATAAAATTATTGTCTTATTGTCAAAGCTATTAGAACCAAAACCAAATGAATTATTTAAAAATTAACATTATTAAATTGTCCAACAAAAATAATTTATTTCATAACAAAAATATAATAAAACACGGGTTGCCTCCCGCGAAGCTTTATTTAAATGTCTTGCTAGACTCTTTATTAATGAAAATCATTCTTTGTGCCTTAAAAAGCATGTCAATGCCCTTAGAAGTCGATCATATACCTGCGCATGAGCTATACAAAAACATATGTAAGCAATTGACAAGATATAGGCATGAAATATTGAAGGTAAGAATTGATATATCTTATCATTGTGCGCATGACAAACTTCATAGATGACCACTGAACTACTCCACTCGTCAGTGAGAGATGGAGTGAAATGTTTAAGATCATGGAACAAACAATTAGTTCCCAAAATATCATTAGTGGACTCTAATTGGGGGTAGGGTGAATCAAAGGATTGGGAATCAAAAATGGGTGGTTGATCCCACTTAATTTCAAGGCTAGGTTCACAAAACCCAATATCATTTTCAAATAAATCTGGAATATCCTTAGCGAAGGGATTTTTAAAGAAATCTAATGACTCGATCGACGACTCTCCATTGGAGTCACAAATGGGCTTAACAACATCCTTGTCTAAAGTCTCGACTACCATATGGTCAATATCAATAATGGGGGTCTCAAAATTGTCAAATGGAACGACACTAGAGTGACTTTCAATAGAAAAGGTTGGACCATCATCATCGTCATCTATTAATTCATATGATTGGGAAGAATTAGACTTATATGGGGGGCTGAAAAAGCATAGGAGAAAATAGAGTCACATGGGGGAGGTGAAAAAGCATAAGGAAAATTGATTGGCTTACATTTTTTAAACGTGGGTTCTTCCTTTTGCCCTTTGAGCATTTGAATTTGAGCCATGATTTCATTGAGTTGCTCCTGGATTCTTAACCGTCGGTGCATTTCTTCCCGAGATTGGGATGCCATAAAGTCCAAGAAAATCCAAAGTTCATCTCCTCTCTTCTGATAAAGACTTCCACCACACAATTGCATAGCCAGGCTACGACACTCAATGAGCATTTCATGAAGCACGACATGTTTCATATAGGTCTCATCAAGGGTATACCCAAGAGAGATAATATGGTTAGAATAGCTATAAAATCGGTCGAGGTATTCGTGGAAAGGCTCATTCTCGCATTGTGGAGGTTGGAAATAGATAGTCATTGAGAGAAAATAAAGCAATCCCTTTGAAAGAAAATATTCCTATTACCTGAAAAGAGTCACTATACTACAAGGAAAAGGTGAGAAAAATCTCGAGGAACAAGTGTTCCACGATACAAAAGAAAAGAAAAAAAGAAAAAGACAAGGTAAAACTCTACTAATCACAAATAAACAAAACCGTGCTCCCCGGCAACGGCGCCAAAATTTGATCGTGCTTGTCGCATACCCTAATCAAAGGTAAATAACCCAGACTAGGCTAACAACAAATTAATGTAATTAGGGAAGGAAGGGGTCGATCTCGGGGAAACGGGAGATTCTTGTGAATAGTTATGGTTAGAACTCCACCTTGTACGATTGGCAAATGTTTGTCACTAATTAATAAATACTATAATAAAAGTGATAACAATACAATAAAGAAAAGGATCTAGGGAAGTAGGTTCACACATGTAGATTAATATATTAATGAAATTGGATTTGGAACAAGCAAATAATTCATTGTGAGTTCGTAAGAATGATGTGTTCATTACAATCATAGATCAGATGGTCTAGCAGGCTTTTAGGCAATTTATTAGGTTTTAATCCACCATGTCATGCTTTGTCTATTCAATTCACGTATTTCTACTTTGGAAAAGAATTCCATTCTAGTCAATGATTTTGGCCAGAAATCGTTAACCATCATTACAATCCAAACATGCATAGACACAACGTTTTAAAGGCACGATTTCTTTTATCCAATTATCATCTTTTAATCAATCTAACATGGCTACCCTACACCCTAGAAAGACGACTACTGATGCATGATTAACAATGAAAGGGAAACTAAGGTTTTAAAACTAAGAATGGTAAACATGATAAAGGAAATACTAAAAGAAAATAAAACTATAATGTAAACACGAGAATAAAGATTACCGGAAAGGATGAGCAAAGATTGAAATGGAATAAGAACTTGAATAGCAAATGCAAACCCGAAAACTTGAGTTCCAATTACAAGTAGAACAACTACAATTGAAGAAAACTTAGAACTAAACTAAACTAGAGAAAAATAAACTAAACTAAGAAAGATGAGAGAAAGAAGAAAAACTAATCTAAAGAAAGAAGAGAAGTATTTGTTTTGTACATGTTTTGTTGTGTGTGATGCTAGACTATTTATAGGGTTGAGAGGCTGCTCAAATGTGTCCGGATTCATGCTCATTAAACAAGCCATTAAGCCTTGCATTAAAGAGAGGTAGATGAAGAGAAGATGCGTTCATCAGCAGACTTCCCCGATCGGGGATATGGTAATCCGATCGGGGATGTTGTCAGTTCAGAATTTTGACTTTCGTTTGATCTTCCCTTGGTACGTGACTTGATCTACCTTGACTCCATTGATTTTAGATTCGAAAGGGGACGTAACTAACACCTCTTGGGCCTCATTTCCTCCCCTATTTGGGCTTCATCATTTCCCCAAGGTTTAAGGGTCGGAGCGTGAGGTTTGAGACGACTTTCGTCGACGAATAGCAAAACCGTCGCAACTTGTGCATATGAGCTCGGAATGACTTGAAACTTGTTCCCTTTGACTTGGAACTTCTAGATCTTTATAGCGTGTCATCTTAACCTCATGTAATCGTCCTTCTTAGTTTCTCCTTACTCATATTTCCTTCAAATGACGGGATTTGAAGTAGAAACGACTCAATTCCTACAAATGACATTAAAGTACGAGAAATACTTCAAAGGAGAGATTAGCTCATAAAATCACATCTTAAATTGGATAAACCATATCAAATAGAGCTAAAATGAGGGGATAAAATCATACAAATATTCACTTATCAGTTTACTCTTAAACTAAGTAGATCTTATGCATGCATAACTTTAAAATACAAAGATAAGAAGAAACATTTTCCTTACATTGATTTAAAGGATTTTGGGCACAAAAATAGGACTGCTTCCTAATCTTGTTCTTGAGCTTAAAATAATTGGGATGAATCTCCATGTCCTTAGTTTAAGAACTCTTCTTTTGTTGCACCAAGACAATACCCAAAATATACTATACTATTACTATATGTAACAAAATAGAAGCCCTTATATAATTTCTAATAACTTTTATTACTACCTTAGTAATTTTTATTAGAAAATTTAAGCACTCAAGTCTTAGAAAAATTTCTCAAGTTGTTCTTAGTGTGAGAGTAGTAAATTTTAGAGAGATAAGTATATGTTTTGAATATATTATCAAGTGAATACCACAAGAGGAAAAACACTCCTCTTATGGCCCTAGATGGCCGGTCATAGCACAGATGGGGAAGGGTGTGCCTTTTGCTTTTGTTCTTAACAAAGTAATAGACTTAAGGCTAGGTTTAGGTAGGTAATCATTTTGTTTAATTCTTAATTAGAACAATTATAATTACCTAAATCCTACCCTATACCCCCCCTGTAACACCCGGAAATGTACCCTATTTTTCTAGTAAAAATATTTTACGGATACTTTTCTGCGAATTTTAGTTTTAATCGTAAATTTAATTTTCCGAGTCGAATTTAGAATTTCCAAGTTCGTATTTGGAATTTCCGCGAGATTTCAAGTGAATCCCGTCTTAAGCCGTCTTTGACTTTTTCTTGACTTTTGAGTCGTCTTTGACTTTTGTTGACTTTTTCCACTCACTCTCTTCATATACCCCTTTAACCTAATTTTTCCTCACAATTCATTTCTTTCTTCTTCACTAAGAAACACCATAAAACCTTGCCTCCATTTTTGATCCATCTTCGAATCATCACTACGCCTTCATTTCTCGCTCGAATTAACGTAAGTTCGTCTCATTCTTCCCCACTTAGCTTCCTCTATCCGTATTGGTAATAAAATTACCGTCTTTCTCGCTTATTAAATTATCCGTCTTTCTCAAGGTGAATGATATTCATCTTTTATTTTCTAATTGTATGTAGGTGGAGATTAGGAAGGTTTAGAAACCGTTTAAAGACGCGAAAAGGTAACGGTGAAGGGTTACTCGATATCATTTACGTGTTTTATGTGTTTTCTAGGCTAGTAATCGTATTTAGATTATGGTTAGTATGCTTAGGACTTGTGTTGTTGTTGTTGGTTGTTGTTAGTTGATAATTGATATGAGAATTGATGAATTGTGATGATAGATGATATTTGTGTTATGCCTTAGTGAAATTGTGGAGATTTGTGTGACTCGTACCTGTCCGAATAGGACGAAGGCTGCGTCGTGGTGACGCAGGCTGCGTCGTGGTGACGCAGGCTGCGTCGTGGTGACGCAGGCTGCGTCGTGGTGACGCAGGCTGCGTCGTGGTGACGCAGGCTGCGTCACTCGCTGCCGATTGAAATTTTCCTACACTGACCCCTTTTCGTAAAATGATCATATCTCCTTCATTACTTGCTTGTTTTGGGCTT
>JAIUZE010069230.1:0-17762 GCA_022085475.1 Heliosperma pusillum
AAAAGAATCGACTCATAGGAATAAGATAGAGGACCCTGCCACGACCAGGCATCAAATAATTTATTTAAGGGTCTCTACAAATGTCACTGTCCGACAGAGTGTCATACAGTCTGTCTATGTAAACGACCAGTCATCTCCATGACCCCATGGTGCTGAACCAACCATCGATCGACTTACAATCTAGTCACTTCGAGACGTCACCTAATTGAGTGACTAGGGACAAAATACTACGTTCGTCATATTCACATTGTCTTACAATCTATTCGGATAAACAAAGTATTAAATTTAGTCAAACTAAATAAAAGAGTTTAAAATGAAACTCGAATAATGAATGCAATTGACGGGCTAAAACACGGTGTCGTTAATTCCGCAAATTAGCTAGGCCAAATAACAATTTATAAAACCGAATCTAGACTCAAACCAACCTAAATAAAAAGGGTAGTAAGGGTAAGAAAAGGATCGAACCCAAGGGAAAGCGGTATTAGCTAAAAATAATCTAATCTAGATTCTTGCAAAATATCAATTATCAAAACTAACGACTCTAATCACAAATTAAGGCACTAATCACTAGTTAAGACACTAATTAAAACAAAGACTTAATTTAATTACAAACTATGATATTCACAATGGAAAACATGTAGGAAAACATAAATGGGGGAATTTGGGTAAAAAGATGAGTTAACATAAAACATAAGATTCTAGTTTAGGCACTTGCACAAACACCTTCAATGCAATTAACCAAATATGAGAGAAAATACTTAGTGTAACTATCCCAAGTAACACAACAATTAGCAAAGATGACTCCTTTCTACCTATCCTCTTATTTATCTAATACTACCTCCTAAGAAATAGTCAACATGAATTAAACCACCCAAAATTGACCCTTTACAACTAAATCCACACTTATTAAAACATAAGCATAAACAAAGGAGTAAGCTTTAAGCATTCAACCAAAAGATTAAGCTAGAATTATGCAATTCAACATTAAACCATGTAAAAAATCACACTACATACAATTTATTTCTCAAAAGACTCAAACTTTTAAACCAAAGATGAAGCCTTTCAAGTCTACTTCACACATTCAAGCATAGGGTGACAATTCCTACCAAGAACAAGCATTTATCAAGTAAACAAAATGTCAAGCTAGTCAAACCAAACATTCATTCACTCAACATAAAAGATTAACATAAACAAATTGCATTAAATAAAGAAGAAGAGGATTATAGAGTCATACAATGCTAAAGGTGTGAACTTGTTCAAATTACACCAAGTAATGAAAGGATTAGCTACCCATAGTCTTCATATTACAACCAATTTCTAAATAAAACCAAATTACAAGAGCCAAAGTTGAAAAACAAAGTAGAGAATTTCTAAGGAAAATTATGATGTTCAATGTTGTATGCTAGGCTCCTTCTCTCTCTTCAGTTTTCTTCTTTTATACCCTTGGTCCGCAAACCTAGGGGCCTTGAAAGGTGGGCTTCCAAAAGACAAGACGGAGAAATGAAGAAATCCCGTGCTAAGAAAGGACGCAGGCTGCGTCCTACGACGCAGGCTGCGTCGTGATGACGCAGGCTGCGTCGTATGCTGCCAGATTTTCCTTTGTTTTCCTTCTTGACTTTCGTTGACCCATGGATTTTTGGCTCCGCCTTGACTTCCATTGAGCCATTGGGTTTGGTCTTCATGCCTTGATGATTCATTGCTAGCCCACTCCAATTTCCGGGTTTTTGGGTCTCGGGTTTCGGGTTTGACTTTCATTGACTTTCAAAATTGACTCAAATTACTAAATAATAACATAAATACTAAAACTAAAGTTAACATAAAATAACGCTAATGACCCGTAAAAAGTAAAACAAAAGACCCTAATAGATACTACTAGATACAACATAATTTAGTGTTGTCAAATACCCCCACACTTGGACTTTTACTCGTCCCGAGTAAAACTCGAGATTAGCAAGGCAAACACAAGTCCAAACATAGCATGCGAAGGTAATGACCTCTCTTCCCTCACCACTACCTTCTTATATCTCCCTCAAAACACAACCACCTATTTAAACAAAAAGAAAAAAAATTTGACTCAAGGTTGTTTTAACACTCTTCCCTTACCTCTTCCTACTTATAACTCCCTCTTAACAAGACTCGACACACCACCAACTCCGACTCAATTCACATAATTCCTCCCTTCTTATAGCTCCCAAGAATGTAGTATGACCATCTTTGCCTTATCCCAAGGCATAGCGAGATGGCCTTCATCACCAAACTCCATACAACTCCACTACTTATACCACCCCCTTATTACTCCACTAGTGTAATGCATGGTTACTTGGTTGGCCCCAAACTACACAATTTGCACAACCAAGCAACCACCAAGAGAAATACACCAATTTGGAACCAAATTTGTGACTCAAAATAAAAATAAAGGAAGTCCTAAGCTAGCCTCCTTCCAATTCTCTCCTTATCACTCCCTTCTTATGCCTCCAAAATCCTCATCATAGAAAGTATTATGCTCAAATTTTTTTTTTCATTTTTTCATTTTTCCATTTTTTTTTCTTGAAATCCCTCATTTTGCCTAAGGTGCCCTTTCGGGTTTTCACCTTAGCTTTTCCTTTCCTCTCATTGGTGGCTCGCAACTCGATTCTTCATTTTGCCCGGAATGCCCTTTCGGGTTTTCATTCCGTCCTCGGCCACCTTCCCAATCTCGCCAATCCCCTACAAATGTTCACCTCTTGTGCATCACTAATGCCCCCCTCATAGTGCCTCACCAAGAATGAAATCACCCCCCCAAGATGGATGCTTGCTTTGGTAGATTTTTGCCTATGTTTAATGCAAGCCCTCAAAAACAAATCGGCCCAATCCGGGATCCCTACCCCCTCCGGAAGCATAGTCCACAAACATAGCCGGATGCTCTCCGGCACTTTGGTGGGTTCTCCCGCGGAGTTGAAGAAGGTGATAAGGAATCGTATGATTAGGCGGAGTACGGGGTGGGTGATGGCTGAAAGTTTGGCATCTTTAGATGGACCGTGGTAATTTGTAATGTTAACCCACATTGTGTGCATGTTTCCTTTGGGGCACCAAATGTCTTCGGGTTGTTTGGTGATTTTCAGGATTTGACGGATTTCGGAAGTGGGGGCATTATGCCAAGTTTGGTTCAAACGGAATCGGTAGGCTTTCTCCTCACCTTCGGGCACATCCAACTCCGACAAGGTTGCTAGAAACTCGTATGCGAAACTCCTATAGGTGTGATCCTAGGAGTCCGGCTCGAGATAACCTTTAGCCCTACTTTAGCTAGCATGTCCCTTGTCAAGTTGAACATGCCTAAGGCATGGAGGGTGTTTGGGCAAAAGAATTTGGTGGCTACGAGAGGTTGTGTGGTTAGCTTATCCCAAATTTTCTTATATTGAGCCTGCAACCTTTCATAGCCCATGAACACCGCTTCCACCTCGGTGTCGGGCCCACTCACCGCGGCCCTCTTATTTTTCCCTTCGCAAAAAAATTTGGAGATCTTGGGTGCCATTTCTGCAAAATTTAACAAGCAACACACTACAACAAACAACAAGCAATCACTCGAAAGATTTTTCACTCAAGCAATTCAACAAACACTTGGTGTGCAACAATTTCTACACCTCAAGAACTTAGTGTTTGTTGAATTTCTTTACCTCTCTCAGAAAATTTTGTCCAATCCTAACTACACAATCAATCAAGGGCAAAGGGGAACTCAACCTAAGACTAATTCTAGCCTAATTCGAGCAAAAACTTGAAGAACAATGGAAAAGTTGAGTATGAAGTTATACCTTTGCTATTCCACAAGATTCAAGCTCCTTGATGATTAGAATAGGTAGGGAATCCGACAAACAACCTTAAAAACCCAAAAAAAGTTCCTAAAATTCGAATTTGAGGAAAAAAATTCTAGGTTTTCAAAACGGATTTTCTGAGATTATGAGTGATTGAGATTGATTTTGGGGTGATTGAAGGTAGAATGATGATTAGGAAGAAGGATTTGATAAAAGTTTTGGAAGATTTGAGGGAGAAAGATGGATTTTTGAGGGATTGGGGTTGGGTTAGGGGTGTTTTTCGTGAAAAATGAAGGATGAAGATAAGGTTTTGGTGTTATGAAGAACTCGGGCAAAAGATAGAACAAAAGCTGAAATCTGCTTTCGACGCAGGCTGCGTCCTACGACGCAGGCTGCGTTGTGATGACGCAGGCTGCGTCCTAACGCAGGCTGCGTCCTACGACGCAGGCTGCGTCCTGCACTGCCGATTCTTCTAGCTCTTTTGCACTTAGCCAAATTTTGGCTAAGTGTTCCAAACACCTCCATACTTGCATTTTCACTCCAATAGTCCATGATAACCTCCAATATCCAAATTCCATCGATTCCCGAACTTTTTATCCGTGGCACGCATCCCGAGGCGGCCAAAAACTCGTAAAACTTCACAAAACCGTTAGTAACTTCAAAAAAATTTGTTTGATGCAATGTCTAACTAATTGAAAACAACTCAAATGCTAAGAATTAACAATGACAATTCAAAGAAATATTCACAAGGATAGAGTATGTACACGGTTTGCCGTTTATTTAGAGTCGATGGCTCGACTTAGCTATTTCAAGCTTTTCAACTTTCATAAACGGGGTCTTCAAGCAAGACCTCTTCTTCCCCCTCCCGGGCACATCCTTGGAAGTAGTGTTTGAGACGGTGGCCATTCACCTTGAGGAGCTTTCCATCCCCGGTCCCCTCCACTTCAATAGCTCCATGGGTAAACACTTTCTTGACGGTGTAAGGTCCGAACCATCTTGACCTCAACTTGCCCGGAAAGAGCTTAAACCGGTTTTGGAACACAAGAACTTTATCACCCTCCTTGAAAACTCGGCGGTTTATCATCCCATCATGCCATCTCCTTGTTTTCTCCTTGTAGATGGAAGAGTTCTCATACGCATCTTGGCGAATTTCTTCAAGTTCTTGTAATTGAAGCTTTCGGTGCATACCGCTCTCATCTTGGTTTTGGTTGAAAGATTTGATAGCCCAATAGGCTTTCTGCTCAACCTCCACGGGGAGGTGGCATGCCTTGCCATAGATGAGACGGAATGGGGACATGCCAATGGGGGTTTTAAAAGCGGTCCTATATGCCCACAACGCATCAACTAGCCTCTTGCTCCAATCCTTTCTATCCGGATTAACCGTCTTTTCAAGGATTCCTTTTATTTCACGGTTGGAGAGTTCGGCTTGCCCGTTTGTTTGTGGGTGGTAGGCCGTGGAAATTTCATGATTCACCTCATACCTCTTGGGAAGGCCTCCAATCACCTTGTTGCAAAAATGGGTACCTCTATCACTAATGATAGCCCTTGGAAAGCCAAACCGGGAGAATATGTTCTCTTGAATGAAAATGGCTACTACCTTGACATCATCGGTGCGGGTAGGAATTGCTTCAACCCATTTTGACACATAATCTACCGCCAAGTGGATGTATAAATAACCACCGGAATTAGGAAAGGGGCCCATAAAGGCAATTCCCCACACATCAAAGATCTCACAATAAAGAAGAGGTTGTTGTGGCATCTCATTTCTTTTTGTCAAATTCCCCACCCTTTGACATCGGTCACAAGTTTTTACAAATTTGTGGGCATCTTTGAAAAGGCTTGGCCAAAAGAAACCGCATTCAAGCACTTTTCTAGCGGTTCTTTGTGGCCCAAAATGTCCTCCAAAACCATAGTCATGACAATGATGTAAGATGGAAGGGATCTCACTCTCGGGCACACATCTTCTCACAAGTTGATCTTGGCAAAACTTCCACAAGTAAGGATCATCCCATGTATAGTACTTGGCATCGGATTTGACTTTGCTCTTTTGATGAGAAGAGAAATGGCTTGGAAGCCGCTTTGTCACCAAATAGTTGACCATGGTAGCATACCATGGCTCCTCCACTTGTATAGCATAAAGTGACTCATGAGGGAGACCTCCTTCAACCTCCTCAAGAGGGCATGATGGTCTTCCTTCATGGTTTAGCCGGCTCAAATGATCCGCCACCACATTCTTCACTCCTTTCTTGTCTTTTATTTCCACATCAAACTCACTTAGGAGAAGGATCCATCTCAACAACCTTGGCTTTGCATCCTTCTTTGCCACAAGGTATCTAATGGCGGCATGATCGGTGTAGATGATCACCTTTGTGCCCAAGAGATAAGATCGGAATTTTTCTAGAGCATAAATCACACCAAGGAATTCCTTCTCCGTCGTGGAATAGTTCTTTTGAGCATCATTCAAGAGGGTAGAAGCATATTGGATCACATGGGGTCCCTTGTCACTCTTTTGACCCAAAACCACTCCCAATGCATAGTCACTTGCATCGGTCATGATTTCAAATGGAAGATCCCATCGTGGTGCTTGAATAATTGGTGCGGTGACCAATCTCTCCTTCAAGTCATCGAATGCTTTCCTACATGAGTCATCAAAAACAAACTCCGCTTCTTTGTGCAAAAGCTTACATAAGGGGTTAGCAATCTTGGAAAAATCCCTAATAAATCTCCGGTAGAAACCGGCATGTCCGAGAAAAGACCTAATGTCTCGGGTGTTAGAGGGATAAGGTAAAGTTTTGATGATGTCAACCTTAGCCTTATCCACCTCAACCCCCCTTTCCGACACTACATGTCCTAAAACGATGCCACTAGTCACCATGAAATGACATTTTTCGGAGTTTAAAATGAGATGAGACTCTTGGCATCGCTCTAAGACAAGAGCAAGGTGTTTTAGACATGCATCATAGGAGTCCCCATGGACGGTGAAATCGTCCATGAATACTTCTATGATTCTTTCTACATAGTCGGAGAAAATACTCAACATGCACCGTTGAAAAGTTCCCGGTGCATTACATAAACCAAAGGGCATACGACGATAAGCAAATGTACCGAATGGGCATGTGAATGTGGTCTTGACTTGGTCCTTGGGTGCGATTGGGACTTGAAAATACCCCGAGTACCCGTCAAGGAAACAATAGAAAGCTTTTCCTGCTAATCTTTCTAAAATTTGATCACTAAATGGTAGCGGGAAATGGTCTTTCAATGTAACCGCATTCAAGCGGCGGTAATCAATACACACCCTCCAACCGGTTTGTGGTCGGGTGGAGACCAAGTCTCCTTGTGCATTCTTGACTACCGTCACTCCTCCCTTTTGGGGAACGACTTGAGTTGGGCTAACCCAACGGGAGTCGGAAATAGGGAAAATGATACCCATTTGCAATAGCTTAATTACCTCTTCTTGCACTACCTCCGCCATGGGTGGATTGAGCCTCCTTTGAGGTTGTCGGACCGGTTTGGCGTCCACCTCAAGCCGTATCTTGTGCATGCAAGTCACCGGGCTTATCCCCTTTAGGTCCGCTATGCTCCACCCAAATGTTTCCTTATGCTTTTGAAGTAGTGATACCAATTTGTCTTCTTGGTCCTCGGTGAGTGTGCTTGAAATGATAAGTGGTAGGGTGTTCTTGTCCCCTAGAAAGATGTACTTTAAATGGCTTGGGAGGGTCTTCAACTCGACCTTAGGAGGTTGGATAATGGAAGGGAGGGGCTTGTGGAGTGGAATACTCAAAGCAAACAACTCGGACAGGTTTGCCAGCTCAGGACGCAGGCTGCGTCCAGTGACGCAGGCTTCGTCGTGCGACGCAAGCTGCGTCGAGCACTGGTTTGCTTTTGTTTTCAGCATCTCTATGACGTTGAGTTCCTCATATGTTTCTATGGGCTCTTCCCTTTCCAAGTCTTCAAGACATTCCTGCACATCAACGGCCAACAACAAACGCAAACCTTCCTCTTCCATGTGGTTAGTTAAAGCTACCTCGAGTGGGTCTCTATCACAAAATTTATACATTTGATTCACTAATGGCTCAAAGATATCCATGAAGAAACAAGATTGATGGTCACTCGGGTGCCTCATGGATTCATATATATTGTAAGTTAATCTTTTCCCTTCAAACTCCATAGTCAAGCACCCGTTTGAAACATCGATCTTGGTATTTGAAGTTTTCATAAACGGCCTACCAAGAAGGAGAGGGGTGGCACTAGAGCTAGATTCCATATCTAAGACGTAGAAATCCGCCGGGAAGACAAGATTGTCGATTTCCACTAGCACATCCTCTACCATGCCCTTGGGATAAACACTAGACCTATCGGCTAAATGAATGACTACCCCGGTCTTAGACAAAGGTCCTAAGCCTAGGGTCTCATAAATAGATAGAGGCATGACGTTTATAGAAGCCCCAAGGTCTAGCATGGCACGTTTAAAACTTTTTGCCCCAATAGTGCAAGGGATAGTGAACATGTCCGGGTCTCCACATTTCTTTGGTAAATTTTGCATGAAAATGGCCGACACATGTTCACTGACCGTAACCTTATGGGTTCCCTTCTTAGGATTTCTCCTAGGTGTACAAAGTTCTTTCAAGAACTTTGCATACCTAGGGACACTATTCAATAAGTTAAGAAGAGGAATGTTTACCTCACATTTTCGGAAAGTCTCATATAAGTCATTCTCCTTGGTATACTTCCTTGTGCTTATCCAAGCACTAGGAAATGAGACTTCCGGTATGTACTCCTCCACTTCATCATCTTCAATAGTGTCTTTGCCCTTCCTTGAAGTGTCTCCCTTGGGGTCCTTGCTTGTGGATGCCCCTTTTTCATTTTTCGATATCTCTTCATGACCAACCACCAATTCTCCTTGGTCTTCAATCTCGAAGGTTTCCATCTCAAGATTCTTCATCTTTTCCTTTCCTTTCCCAAGGGGGTTTACTTCCAACTCTTTGCCTCCCCTCAAGGTCATGGCACTAGCATATTCCCTAGGTGGGGGAATGGTTTGAGATGGGAATCTTGTGGAGCTTGAGGCTTGGGATTTTGACAAATTTGAGGCCATTTGGGATAGTTGGGTTTCCAAGTTGCTCACCCTAAGGTTGTTAGCCTCCCTATCCTTCCTTGCCTCCTCTCTATCCCTCCTTGCCTCCTCCCTATCTTTCTCTTGATTGGCAAGGAGTGTTTGCAAGATGTCACTCAAGTTCCCTTGAGAAGAAGAATTCCCTTGATTGGGACCTTGGTTTGGTTGTCTTTGGGATTGAGAATTACTTGGAAAATTTGAGTTGTTGGGTCTTGGGTTGTTGAAATTTCTTTGGGGATTTTGGTTGAAATTAGAGTTTCGGTTTTAGGTTGGATTTTGGGCTCTCAAGTGATTGAATTGGCCATGATGAGGGCATTCTCTTTGTAATTCTTTGTACGTTTCCCATGCCTCATAAAGGCTTTCCTCGGCTCTCTGACGGAATCCAGTAATTTGACTTCGTAAGAGTGCGGTTCGTTCTGGTGGGAAGTACTTTTGATAGAAAGCAAGAGCTAGACCATCCCAGTCGACTATTCCTAAGGCAACTCGGTCAAGACTATTGATCCAGAGTTTTGCCTTTCCTCTGAAAGAGAAGGGAAAGAGCATTTCCCTAATCTGTTCTTGGGATACTCCAGTTTGTCTAATCGTGGAGCAATAGTCACAGAAGTTTTGGATATGAAGGTTGGGATCTTCTGTGGCATTGCCACCAAATTGATTTCTTTCTATTAAATTGATGAAGGCAGGTTTGATTTCGAAGTTTTGGGCTGTAATTTGAGGTGTAGCGATACCCTTTGGAAGTGTATCTGCGGTGGGTTTAGAATGGTCGGAAAGTCGAACCATTTATCGGATAATTGAAAAATAAACTTAATCGAATTTGAGTTCTTAACTCAATTTCTAACAATTAACTCTCGTACATATAGAATATATGTAATTGACTAATTAACTGTATCATATACAAATAATTAGTTACTATTTGAATTTCATCCTTTAGGTGTGACTGAAAGGGATCAGTTGATCACCGTCGTCATACGACAATAACGTCAAACTCTAGTCAGCCAACCGTTATTGATTTACATTAATCAACTGACTAATCATATATATAGTCAATAAATATCTCAATTATATTCCTTAATAAGATTTATTATGTGACGCACTATTGTGGAGGACACCTACTCCAACATCCACCTCGTCCCGTAATAATCCTCCTCGGAACCTTATCCTCAGCCGCCCCGGTCTCCTGCACAACCTCGGCTGGTATATCTTCTCCCACAGGGGAAGAAGAAGGCTCAAGGTCTATATCCATGAGAACTCTCCCTGACCTAGAAGGAAATTCATCTGCACATGTCAACATTTCAAACAGGTCAAACATTTCAAGCAAATCCTCATCGGTTTCCAACAATGTCAAGCACATTTTAAGACGTTTCAAGTCATTTTCAAAGAGTTTTCAAGTCAACTTTGATCATTTTTTTGAAAACCCGACTACACATGTAGGGTTGGGTCGACTCAAGTCTAAATCAAAGGCTGATTGCGTTTGAGTCGAAAATTCGATAGCATTTCGCTATAATATCGGTTATGCCCTAGAAAAGCGTCCTGCAGAAACCGTCGCAAACTGAAAATCTAATGCTACAAAAAGTTTACGCATTACACAAGGGTTCCGGAACACCAAGTTTCATCCAAAATGAGCTACCCTAAGGGGGATTTTTCGAAGCGGTTTTTGAGTTAGTAAGTATCTGTCTCATATATTCAAAATTCGACGTAAACGAAAAAACAATTACATGGCTATGTTCCTAAACATGACAATTGTTCATTCCTAATGTCCATTTCTATCATACAAATCAAATGGAACAAGAATCCCTAATTTTCAAGTTATTTGGGGAAGGGAACCCTAATTTTCTATCCTAAAATCAATGAAATATAAGCGATTAAAGCAAGAATGAAACACAAACCTCGATTTGTCATGGCTTATGGAGTAATTTGATCAAGATTTCCGCAAGTTTGGTTGAGATTTGGGAGAGTTCGTCGAGTTTTTATGATTTCAATTGAATGATATTACCTCCATCTGATCGCGTCTTATCAGACAGGGAAATGCTTGAGAAGGAACGCAGCAATAGCTGCGCCTCTTCCATGCACGCCACGGCCCGGAAAGATCGCGAACGCGTGTATCACACACTCCACAGAGTAAAGGTCACTCGACCGACTGCAATTTTCACTCGACTGAGTGCCTACTGTGTGACTGCCAACGTTCGTAAAATGGTCATGTCTTCCTGGTTTCGTGCTTGTTTAGGGAATGTTACCTAAAGTTGGAACCATAAGAGGATAAGCTATCACCTCCGCTTAGATATTACTGTATTATCATGTCCGTTTAAAGTTATGACCGTTTAAAGTTGACCTTTGTCTTAGATGGTTTACAAACATGTTGTTTTGAGATGGGATTTATGTTACTTATTGATTATGCTTTATAAAACTTGTCTAATGCTTATGTATAATGTATTGACTCTTGTTTATCATTGTCATATTTATCTTATGCCTTATTCACATGTTTAGTGATTGTTTTGGATTTTCAACTCATTTGAGCCATTTATGCCTTGAGTAGTTGTTGGGACTTTGTTGTTGGAAGATATGAGCTCTCATTCCCCGTTTGTACCTTTATACTTGTTAGAATTTATGTCGGAGCGATATAGGTACATTCCATTGTTGTTAGTGGGGATATAAGTATATGACGACATTGTTGGGAGGCAAATGCAATGCGTTGATCGACTCGGCCGTCAAATGTTGTATTCTTGCGAAGTGGTGTCTTTGCATATAGCGTGCTTGCTTGACCTTTGCTTGATTCTCATCTCCGTTGGCCGCCATTCCGGAGTATGAGCACTTGTTATTGTGACAACCTTTCTTGTTGGCTTCCCTGCCGAGATTGGGATACTTATTCTCTGTCCGCCTCTACCGTTGGCCGCCCTGCCGGATTTAAGGTACTCGGCTTCTATGGTGTTGACCGAGTCTTTGATGTGTACATGCCTAGCAAAATGTCGAATCGGGTACACGCCGTACTATTATCGTAGTCCTACCGGGAGGATTAGAGTCTAGAGTCGTCTTTTCATGCTATGTGCAGATACTAGTGCATTTCACTTACCGTGAGAGTGTGTTTTCTTTTCATGATGATTTGTTGGATGTGAAATGGATATTTAAATGCCTTGTGCTTTCTTGAGAGTTGTGTCCCTAACCTCTTTGACTATATTGTCACTAACGGTGAGATGCAAGCCGTTAGTAGCGATATCGTTGCCATGGTGAGTCTTCCTTAAGTCTTAGTTACTTGATAATAATGATATATGATGACGATGATATTGTTTATATGGTTTATATAATGATGATATTGTTTATATATGATGAAGATATTGTTTATATATAATGATGATATTGTTTATATATGATGATGATATTTTTTACATATGATGAAGATATTGTTTATATTTGATGATGATAATGTAGGTGTATATGATCTTCTTATGTACGTTTTAATGTGATAGTCCAATCCAAGTAGCAAAGTACATGCAAAAGACAAGCTACTACAAACTAAAGCAAACTAAATGTTTAAATGTCTAACTATTACAACCAAATTGAAATTGCAATTGTCCAAAAACTGTGAAATTGACAAAAACTACTCTTTTCTAATGAGCATCCTTTGTCCTCTAAAAAGCATGTGAATGGCCTTAGAAGTTGATCAAATTCCTGCGCATGAGCAATACAAAAGTAAATGTAAGCAATTGATAAGATATAAGCACGAAAGATCAAAGGTAAGGAAGGATAAATCTTATCAAAATGCGCATTAGAAATTTCAAAGAGAACCACCGTACTACTCCACTCGTCAGCAAGAGATGGGGCATCATGCTTAAGACCATAAAATAAACCGTTAGTGCTTAAATTATCATTATAAATGGTCTCAAATTGGTGGTATGAAAACTCAAGGTGGTAGGACTCATCAAAAATTAGGGGTTCATCCCACTTAACCTCTAAATTAGTAGCACTAAGTCTTCCATCAACCTTAAATGGATCAACTATATCCCATGTAAAAGGATTTGCAAAGGTTTCAAATGACTCGGGCAAAACCTCATCCCTTTTAACGGGTCCAAAATCATCCATGGTAAGTGTGTCATCTACTACAAGGTCAATGTCATCAACATGAGTCCCTAAATGGTCAATTGGAATGATACTAGAGGGACTTTCAAGAGAGAAAGTAAGACCATTATCATCATTATCCAATAATTCAAAATCATTAGGGAGAAAAGACTCACATTGGGAGGGTGGAAGAGCACATGTAGTTATCGATCGTGCCATTTCTCCAAGCCTTTGTTGGCAATGAACCAGACGCGCATGGCGTTCCTCTTCGCGTTGGGCTATTATTTGTTGCATTTGTTAACACCAAGCAATAATCACATAACATTCCTCTTCGAAATCTGGCGAGGAAGGTTGTTGGCAAGCTACCTCTTGACATTGGGAAGCCATGAAATTCAAGAAATTATAAAGCTCGTCCCCTATCTTGGAGTAAACACTACCACAATTCATCTAAAGAGCCAATTCTCGAGTCTCAAAATCCCTGCTATCAAGTAGAAGTTGACCCATGTAATCCCAATCAATGACTTGTCCGAGGGACATGAGATAATCACCATAGTTTAAAAACCGGTTAAGATAGTCATGAAAAGGCTCATCCTTGTGTTGTGGGTATCGAAATCCATAGTTATTCATTATGTAAGGCCAAAATTAGATAGTTTGAATACCTGAAAAAGGAACTAAAACTACAGGGAAACCGTGAGAATGGTCTCTAGGAACAAGTGTTCCTCGAGAAAAAGAGAAAATAAGATAAAATTCAAAAACTAATAGCACACAAAACCGTGCTCCCCAGCAACGGTGCCAAAATTTGATAGGCTTTCGCACACCTAATCAAAGATAAATACCCTAGACACAAATGAATTTAGTAATAGGGGTCGAACACAAGGAGACGAGAGTTGCTATACAAGTTTTTATGGGGTGAATTCTATCAAAGTCGGTTATCGAGTGGTTTGGTTGGGTTTATTAAACTACAATAATAATAAAAGAAGAGTCTAGGGAGGTGGGGTCACACATGCAAATTGTGTAAATGCTCAAGTCAAACTAGGAAATTGATAATAACGATGATTGTTTAGGTTAAAGACACGCACCCACCTCTCGATATTCGTGTCAACCATAGATCGGGTCCTAACGAACTCTCGCTTTGGCTAGGTCGATCTACTAACACATGCTTAGTCTAATTCAATTCCATGCCTCTCGACTTATAGAAAGAATCATCGAATTTAATCAAGAATTGTGATCAATAATCAAAGACTAACAATACAATGCAAGTATGTGATAGAAAGAACTATTTAATATCATAACATCTCATTTCAACAATTGCAAATATTATTTATGTATGCCTTCCCTAATTCCATAGGCAAAGTAACTACTCTTGTATAATGATAACTAATCTAATAAAAAATAATAAAGTAAACTTGATAACTAACTAATAATGGAAATGACAAAGGAAATATCAAAACAATACAAGAAATAGAATTACCTCAACAAAGGAAATAAAACTTGGAATTGAAGAACACAATGGAACTAAATAACTTGCAAATGAATTTGTAATATAAATTGAAATACTTAAAGTAATTATTTGTAACAACTAATGAAAACTAACCTTTCTAAACCTAATCTAATGACTAATGATATTATGTAAAAGAGTGTTTTTAGAGTGTAGAATGATGTACAAGATGATAAAAAAGATCCCCCTAAGTGACGAAGTCCTTCTCCTTTATATAGGGAGAGGGACTTAAAACGTATGCATTCACAGAGCCCAAACCCCGATCGGGGTTTCATTAACCCGGCTACAATTTCTTAATTGCTCAATTAAATGCTTGAAAATCCTATGCTATGCCTTTAAGCTCCTTAATTCTCCGGTTAATTGCATAGTATTGGCATCCCATGAGCATCCAAAGGAGCATCCTATGTTGAGTTGTGGACTCCTTGCATTGGGCTTCAGTTTTGGTTATCATTTGCATATCAACCCATTTGCTTCCATTAGCTTGGTGGACTTTGGTGCTTGCTATTGTGCTAGGAAAAAGCATTTAAATGCATATATTTCTACAAAATGTAACAAACACAAGCAATACACCTAGAACACGTAATTAGCTCACAAATATACTAAACAAAGTATAATAATCAAATAAACCGAGCTAAGCTAGGGAGTTCAACTATATATAAAATGGACACATCAAATGTCTTGTGAAGGATTTTTTATGTGGTACGGGCCGATGTATGTATTGTTGGAAGTTTGGATTAGAATGTTATATCGCATTGTGATAGTTTTTTAGGGTGCCTTTAGTATATGATGATGCTAGTGTTAGGTTGATTGCTTGGTTTCTTTAATTTGTAATGAGGGTGTGAACTTCGGGGACGAAGTTCTTTAAGGAGGGAAGAATGTAATAATTAGTATTACTTTAGTAAGACGTTTTCTTTATTATTGGTCTTAATTGTGTTTGTTGGAGACTTTGTGGTTTAATGGTCTTAATTGTGTTTGTTGGAAACTTCATGTTGGTTAGAGTCATAAGTATGGTCTTCTTGTTGTTGTGGTGTTGTGGCATTTTTCGTCTTGTTGCTTTATGAGTATGGCTTGTGAACTTTGAGGACGAAATTTGTTCTTAAGGAAGGAAGACTATAATACTCCGTATTCCAGAGTAGCTTGTACTCGTTCGAGTAAGGGTTACTCGACCGAGTGGTATGGGTATAAGGCCGAGTAGGGTGCATTCGGCCGAGAGAGGTTGGTGTGTCAGTTAGACAGCCTTCTGCCTAGTTAGCACTCGGTCGAGTGTTGTGTGCACTCGACCAAGTGCTTCTTACACTCGACCAAGTGCACCGGTCTGACAGGTTTTGGGGTAAATACTAGAGATGCGAAGGGCATAGAGATGCGAAGGGCATAGTTCGATAAGGAAGAAGAAGGGACGGTGGTTGTAGTTTCAAATGAGAAGATGAGTGATTTTGTGATAAAAGAATATGATATAATAATCGTTTGTGGGCAATTGGTGTTTGGTAATCGAAGAAGATGTGTTGGAAAGTTTGGTGGAATTAATTATGGCTTTGGAAGTACTCTAGGTAGTGGTTTGTGTGAGATGTATTGGTCATTGATGGTGTATTGATTGAATATCGTTATTATAGAATTTGGTGGTCAAAAGTGTTAGGTTGAAGTAATTGGGAGACAAGAGATTTAAATGAGAAACTATGAATGAATATTAAGATAGTATTGTTAATCTATATTGGAATCTTGCATGAGAATGTTGAACTAAAGAATGAGTGAGAGCTTATTATAATTGTCATTGGTAGCTATTCTGAATTATCAGTCTTAGTATCTTATGAGTCCTTTTGCGGGGAGAGAGACGTTGATGGAAGAGGACTTGTTATGGTTTGAGATAAGGAAGTTATATAGTATTATTTGATAAATGTTATAGTTGAGGGTACGGTAGAGATAGTTTCAAATGTAATGGTTTTGCGGTTTGTCTTCATGTTAGTAAGAGAATGTGAGGTGTCGAGGTAGGAGTTCCTATTTAATTGTGTTGTCGGTTTGTACCTTTGCAGCATTGGGTGGCAAGAATGTAAATTTGTGAGCAAAAGGAGAGAAATGTGCCATAGTTACGTAGATCTGAGGGTGACATTTGGGATATATTGGAACCTAGCTTTCTTATTAGAATTACGTATGTATTATTAACTTGTTACTCGTATGATAGGTTAGTAGACTCATATATGAGTGTTTTCGTCTAGCGCTTGGAGGCAAGTTTTGGGGGAAGTATTGGTAGTATGTATGTGTCGAATAAGGTTTTCTTTATCATGGTTTGTATAGTCTAATATTGTGTAACTGTGTCATTCGTTTGGTGGTCTGTTATGTCGATCATGTGGTGATCCGAGTCTCCGTGAGTTAGTTAGAGTATCGAGTTCTGAGAGCTTGTAGTATTTATGTATTGGGAATATGTATAAATGTCGTATTTTCATTTCTTTCGTTTCGTTAGCGGTTGTCTCGTGGGTTTAAGAGTAGAGTCTAATCGGTGGAGATTTATTAGTCGTTATTGTTGGATTCCTTGTTCTTTTAGATTTTGGTTGAGAGGCTTGCTTGTTGGGGTATTTCCGCATGTGAATCGGGATGTTTGAACTTAGTGGGTAGGAGGAGGTCGCGAAATTTGATTGTGATGTACTTGAGGTTGCGAGTGGTTCATTATCATTTCGAGGAGTTATAAGGATATGATATTAAAGTAAACTATGCTTGAGTGGATAGATTTGTTGGGAATGAGGACCAATTTTAGGATTCTTGGTGGATGAGAATTCTAGGTTGAGTGTTATGTGGTTGAGATAGGGCGAGAACTCAAACGAGGTTATGGGTAATCTTGGTAAATGATTGATCTAAGGTTTCGTGTTGAGGATTTTTGGCATGGATTCGACGTGATATGAAAAAAGAATGGTATTGGGGATGTGGTATATTTGGCGGTATTGGTATTAGGATATTAAGAGATTTTGGTAAGAAGGGATGAGGTAAATAAAGGAAACAGGTAAGAGTATAATTAACGATGAATTGGGTTAGAGGGCGTATCGGCGTTTTGAGAGGAGTAGATTGAGGTCGTATTATTACAGGCGTTGATGTAGCGTGTGATATTACTTAATTAATAATGATCGGTTTTGGTTTATGTGAGGGAATAGAACTATTTAGAGGGTGGTCAGAATGGATGATAGTAATTGTAACACCCGGAAATGTACCCTATTTTTCTAGTAGAAATATGTTACGAAATCTTTTCAGCAAATTTAAGTTTTAATTTAGAATTTAAAGTTTCGAGTCGAATTTAGAATTTCCGAGTTCGTATTTGGAATTTCCGCGAGATTCC
>JAIUZE010069231.1:0-27728 GCA_022085475.1 Heliosperma pusillum
TCTCAGAAATTCCCAAATACGAACGCGGGAATTTCAAAATAAGACTCCGAACAAAAATTCCTATTTTAAAAACTTAAGTTCTACTGAAAAGTGTTAGTAAATATTTTCACTAGAAAAATAGGGTATATTTCGGGTTGTTACAATTCCATTGCTAGTATATTTGTGCTTAATATTATATATTTTACGTGAATATCTTGCATATTAAGTATTTTATGGATATTGAATTATGGACCACATATTTGTCAAAAATCTATCTTATTTAGTTTCCTAATCAACCAAAAATTCTACCCATGTATTTCACCTTGACCGAAATTTCTAACCATATTATTCCACCATATCTTTTATTTACCTAATCATATCCTTACCATATCTCTCCTATATTTACCCTAGATTCCTTTTACTATCCTACCCAAATTAAAAAACAAACAAAAAAATAGGAAAAAGACGAATAGAGCCGGCACTACACGTGCCTATCCTACAAAAACCAAACCCCAACACTACCCTTCATAATTACCCATCTACATCACCATTAACACATATCACCATCACCACCTTCCTTCCATCTAAAATTTGTGTGCGAAAACTTTAGCACATGGGATGAAAATAGGTGAAACATTTCAAGCTAACTGTCTTTTGGAAAAGCTCCTGCCATCTTCGCAAAATTATGTGCATAACATGAAACACAAACAAAAGGATTTTACACTGTTAAAACTTGTCTCACATATAAAAATTGAAGAACAAAATCGTGCTTTAGCTAAAGGGTATTTTATTCACTCATCTTCAAATGCCAATCTTGTTGAGTAAAAAAATAACTTTTTAAAAAGGGGTCCAAGTGATTTTAATAAAGGGTCAAACCAACTAAATGGAGTTCGAAAACAAAACTCTCAAAATTTCAAAAATGATAATAGGCCGTTTAATGGGGATTGTTTCACTTTTGGCAATCATGGTCGTGCAGCGAGAAATTGTCCAGATGGAAAGAAAAATTATAACCGTAAACCACATAAGCCACAAGCACACCTGACTGAACTAGAAGAAGTTATAGCCGCAGTTGTGTCCGAGGTCACTTTGGCGAGCAATATAACAGAATGGGTCGTAGACACAGCCAGCGGCCACGAGGCACATTTGTAGCAACAAAGAAGTGTTCAAAGAATATGATAAGGTACCTGAAGAGGATTGTGTCTTCATGGGAAATTCAAGTTCCGTTAGTGTCCTTGGTAAAGGAAAAATCGCTCTTAAACTCACTTCTGGAAAAATACTTGAGTTGAATAATGTCCTCCATGTACCTGATATTCGCAGAAATCTCATCTATGGTGCTTTGCTCAATAAAGCGAAAATAAAGTTGATTTTTAAATCTGATAAACTTGTACTCACTAGAAATGGGAATTTTGTGGGAAAATGGTTTTGTAATGGGAGGCTTTTCATTCTTGATACAATAAATAATAATATGTCACATGGTTCAGTTTACATTGCGGAATCTATTTCATTGTGGCATGCTAGACTAGGACACGTAAATATTTCATCAATCAAAAGACTAAAACAATTAAGTTTAATTCAATATTTTGGTAACACCGACCTAGACAAATGCAAAATATGTGTGGAAGCTAAACACCTGAAAAAATCATTTAATAAAAATATGATCGAACATCAAAACTGCTAGAACTGATTCATAGTGACCTATGTGATTTTAAAAATACCATGAGTAGAGGCGGTAAACGGTACTGCATAACCTTTGTAGACGATTACGCTAGGTTCACTAAAGTGTATTTGTTCAGTACTAAAGACGAAGCTGAAAATAAATTTCTAATATATAAAGAAGAAGTTGAAAATCAATTAGATCTTAAAATTAAACGTGTAAGATCAGATAGACGTGGAGAATATGATAGTACACCCCTAAGAAAATTGTGTGAAGCTAATGGTATAATACATGAGGTTACCGCACCTTATACTCCACAACAAAATGGAATAGCTGAAAGAAAAAATAGGACGTTAAGGGACATGATGAATGTTATGCTCATTAGTTCAGAAATGTCGTCTAACATGTGGGGTGAAACCTTATTGTCTGCTTGTCATGTGTTAAACCGAGTTCATCACAAGAAATTAGATAAAACACCTTATGAATTATGGAAAAATCGGAAACCAAATCTAAGTTTTCTTGAGGTGTGGGGTTGTCTAGGTAAAATAGGACTACCAGAGTTTCAAAGAAATAAAATTAGTGCTAAAACCGTTGATGAAATTTTCATATTGTATGCATCTAATAGTGCTGCTTATAGGTTAATTTTAAAAGACATGTCGAGTTTTGGGGCAATTAGAGTATCAGGGGATGTTGAATTTTTTGCACATATTTTCCATATGAAAGTTAATATTGAACTTACTTTAGTCTCTACATCGACCTTGAATCGAGATATGAATAATTCAAATGATAATCTTGTGCCTAGGAGAAGTAAAAGAGCTAGGATTGAAACTAGTTATGGACCCGACTTTGTTATTAATTTTTTGGTTGAAAATAAATGTCTAGGTAAACAAGATGTAAATGTTTTTGTACTTGAAGAAGATCCCAGAACATATAAAGAAGCTACGAGTTCCATTGATTCCAATTTTTAGGCTGAAGCCATAAATAGTGAACTCGAATCAATTATGAGTAACAATACGTGGATACTTTCTGACCTTCCTAGAGGTTGAAAACCTTTGAGCAGCAAATGCGTATTTTAAAAAGAAGCTTAAACCAGATGGTACTGTAGATAATTACAAGGCTAGACTTATAGTATGTGAAAACCGTCAAACACAAGGAGTAGACATTTTTTATACCTATTCTCCAGTCACTAAAGTAGTACCAAAAAGAATTTTAATTGCACTTGCTTCTATACATGATCTTTATATTCATCAAATGGATGTTAAAACTGATTTTCTAAATGGGGATTTGAATGAAGAAATTTATATGAAACAACCTGAAGGGTGTATTATGTTGGGTCAAAAGCACAAAGTATGTAAACTCGGTAGATCTTTTTATGGACTAAAAACAAGCACCAAAGCAATGATTTGAAAATTTTGATAAAACGATGACATCCTTTGATTTTACTGTGAATGATTCGGATGCATGTGTTTATTCAAAACATGATAAGAGTGGTTGTGTGATATTATGCTTATACGTGGACGATATGCTAATATTTGGAACAAACATGAATGTTGTAAATGTAAAAAAAAAAATTATTTGAGTTCATGTTTTGATATGAAAGACTTAGGAGAGGCAAATGTGATTCTTGGAATTAAAATAACTAGGACAAAAGATGGTTTATGTTTGGATCAATCACATTATGTTGAAAAAATACTAAAGAAATTTAATCAGTTTGATTGTACTCCTACTAAAACCCCATATGATCCTCGTATCCACCTAAAAAAAATAAAGGAAAAAGCGTGTATGAAGAAGAGTATGCCAAAATAATTGGTAGTGTGATGTTTCTTATGAATTATACTAGACCTGATATTGCTTATGCCGTGAGTAGACTTAGAAGATACACTCACAATCCTAACCGTGAACATTGGAATGCCTTAACTAGATTATTGAAATATCTTAAAGGTACAATGAATTGGGGATTACATTATCAAAAAAACACCAAGGGTATTAGAAGGCTATTGTGATGCAAATTGGGTGTCAGATAATGATAAAATTCATTTCACTAGCGGTTATGTTTTTACTCTTGCTAATGGTGCGGTGTCTTGGAAGTCTAGTAAACAAACATGTATAGCTAAGTCAACAATGGAATCTAAGTTTGTTGCTTTGGAATTGGCAGGACAAGAAGCCGAGTGGCTAAGAAGTCTTTTATCCGATATTCCATTGTGGGGGAGACCAACTCCTTCCGTTTCCATGCATTGTGATTAGCGAGCTGCAATTCGCGCGACAAACAACCAAGCCTATGATGGCAAAAGAAGACATATACGTCTAAGGCATGGAATAGTGAGAAATCTGATCAGAAATAATGTAATTTCACTCGAGTATGTAAGATCTGAGAGGAATCTTGTGGATCCTCTACCAAAAGGCCTCTACAGAGTTGTAATGCTGGAGTCAGCACGGGGAGTGGGTTTAAAGCCTGTTGAGGAGTGAATTGTGACTGACACCCATCTTAGAGTTATCTAAGTTCAATGGGTCAAACGAAATCACAAGGATCTCCTGTATTGAATACTACAATCATTCCTCTTAATAAAATTTGCGTTGTGTATGTAGTATTCTATTGTATTTTTGCTATCATGTATAAGGTTGAGCTAAGCTCTTAATAAGTTCATAGTCCTTCAAGATGGTTTGTGGCAGCCGAACTTGATGAACTTACCTATGTGAATGTGGGGAAGTGCCCAAACCCCGATGAGGTTCTTTAGGCCTAAGGACCTCTAGAGCGTTCATGAAAAATCCAGGTCATAGGGGGCAAAACGTTTATGACATTTTGCGAGAACCACCCAAATTTAAGACTTGGTACAATGCGCAAGTACAACTCACTAACTCCATTGAAGGTTCAAGGCTAGATCCACCTAAAATGGAAGTGACAAGTATTTGTAAGCATTGGGTGACAATTCAAGTCCACAAGACATTGCCACTAAAAACCTTATCTCTGCCATTTTTTCTTCATCATCCTTCTTTATATTTATTCTTTTGATTCATGTGGGGGAATGTTGGATTTGTTTCTCCAAAAGAACAAACAAAAAGAAGTCTTTGTTACCTGATCTCTTTTCGTTTCATAGAAACAAAAATCTGATTTCCTTCTATCCCACATTGGTAAATTTATTTGGGATTCATATGTTTATAAAGGGTTGTGTATCATTGATTACCAAGTGTATAACATTCATTCCCATGCTAGTCCATATGATCCCTGCGTATGGGCCAAGATTGCTGTGAGCCCATTTCGCACGCCTGATTTTAGCTTAGTTAATTTGGTGCATTATGAAATCTTCTATTGGGCTCAAGATTGTTTAGTTCCTTTTTGCCAAAAACCAATTTCTTGTCCCACATCGATGGAGAAGGAAATTTCTTTTGATTTTTTGAACGTTATAAAATAATTGTTAACGCTCCCTAATTGATTGCATTCCGTGATCAGGTCCTTAAAATTACGCAATCAATGATAATTCTTTCTCCTTTTAAATGGTTCCCTTCCTCTGATTATGTTTTGCCTTTCTCACACTCATTTTATAGCCATAAATATAGCCTTACCATAACTTCAAGGGCATCCAAAAAATTTACAACAACAGTCTCACGTAAACAACACTTCTTTAGCTTCTGTCTTACTTCTTTCTGCTTAGTACTAATTCAATATAAAACTCCGACTACTTCCGTTCCAGTTTTTTCTTCCTTGTACAGTATTTGGGTGGTTCTCAATCTGCAAGTCCGGAGTACATCGGAGGCGCGGAAGTTGTGTAATCCTGGAGGTTCAATTGCCAAGAAGCCGTTAGTACCTGTGCGGGGCTCTATCAACTTTAGGAAAGTGATTTCGTTCACGTCACGACTCTTATACATTGCAAATCAGATAAGACCGTCCCTTTATACTATATTTCTAACATATGCTTGCATATATTTGTTATACAATATTTATTGTTTTCCAATTGTGTTAGTGTTAGACTTTGAGGATTCAATATATAATCACAAATTCTCATTAAGACAAACATAATCGTCTTAACCTAAACTCACGTTAAGTATCACACGTAAAGACAAAAACAGATAATGCATTTGAGCAAAAAATAGGTCCCATCTCCACAAACGGAGTGTTATTAACCCATTTTATTCTTAAAATGGATATATCGCTCTTAAGGAACACATATTGTTATATATTTGCTTGTTTGATTGAATTCGGATAACAGAAATCGTCCAATTTTGTGTTTCACGAACCTAGAATTAAGTCTGCCTATGTTTAATTTAGATCGAAAGATCAAATACGAAGAATAAATGATGTCAATTGTTTTCTTAAAATTGAATCAATATTTAAAAAAACTATTTGCAATGATTAAAAAGTAAATATAGATGTATATTTGAATGTTACCTTATCAATCTAAACTACAGTACTCAAACACTTAAAGCATTTCTCTTTGAACCACAACTAATTCATATAAATTGATGGAGATAAGGAAATTCAACTAACTGCAACAAATATCATATAGAGTGTAAAGATGTAAGGTGAGATATAAAATTCGCATGCACGTCGTTGGAGTATAAAAATGAAGGTATGTAAGGTACATGTATGCCTATTTGACACGTACACCATACAAGAGTAAAGTGTTCCTGTTATACTAATTAATAAACTAAAAGTCATTTTAACTAAGACGTACAGGTGTACAAACATTAGTAAGGAGTATATAACCACCAACGCCAAGTCATAGCTGGTTTCATGTCCTTTACGAGAATTCTCCTTGTAACACATCATTTGAATGATGATCTTTCCCAAGTCCAAGATAAAGGTAATAGGACATAAGATGTGCATTTTAGAGCCCTTTACTTGTACTTGCGGCTTCCCAGTTCCCTACCCTATGATGAAAGAAAAGGGCAGGCTCGTGCCCGAGTTCACTCGTGAAAGAAAGGTTCTAGCATCGGTTATGCAGACAACAACATATTCTCTAGCAAAAGAAAACCTAAGCCCGCTTTTATGAACCACTCTTCTTTTCTTCACTGGGCTCTTTCACCGGAGGGTAAACTTTACATTAAAGCTTATTATAATCTTTTCTTCATTGGAATTACTCATAAACTTTACATTAAAGCTTATTATAATCTTTCAAACAACACACGAAATTTTATTATAAAGCTTATAAACTATATTGTCCACGAAATATGTGTTTTTGTACAAAATTTTACAAATTCTTTAAAATTAGCAATTTTTGGGAATAATATTTTAGAAAGTAGACTAGTAAATAAGAAAAAATTATACTTTACTTTTTCAGAGAAGTTTGAACCCACAAAAAAACAATGAATGTAAACTCTCAATTATTTTATGTCCCACTAACTGTATCCTTTGAAAATACCATTCCCTTAATAAAAATATCTCTCTCTTTTATGATTCAGACTGAAATTTCATTGTCTAGAAAATGAAATGTACGTGAAAATAAAACAATATGTTTACACTCAAAACCAAACCAAGGCAAGAATAATTGTATAAACATTGGTTATGTTGTTAATAATTTTATGCTCTGTATATTGTAAAAAAACGGTGTTTAAAGTAAAGTACTAAAATGTTGTTGAAATACTCAAATACATGAGTAAGAACATACTATAAATTAACGGAACTTTTTGTTATCAGTATATAAATTAGGAAATTGATATATACACCCCCTAAGCGGTATTTAAGCCTAAAAAAGGTAATAAAAGCTTAAATGAAGCATTAATGACATCAATATACGCGTAAATTTGTCTTAAATTCTAACTTTAATTTTAATTAAGAAAATGCATTAAATTCTTATTTACAATGCTAAGGGTTGTATCATCATTAGCCTATAAATTATTATAACTATGCACATTTTATAACATTTTTTTTGTTAAGTTAAAGAAAAACTGATAGTAAAAACGATTTTAGTTTAATAACAAGGAGAACATACCTAATTAATACTCTTCATCTTGATCTCATTGCATTTTGTTGCCGCTATTTTTTATTACAAAAAGTGTTGGATCATTATTGAAAATTTATCGTATTTAATTTGTATGTGATAGTAGTGAAATTGGCTTGACTTATTGAACATGAATTATATCAACTCATTCGATTACACGTTCTAATAAGTTTCACTTTTTGTGATTCCAAAATTGTCAAGCCTCAGGAAAACTAGGGACCTAATTTGACTTTGCTTATGAAACCTTGTCTTATTTCCTATATAAAAAAATGGTGTGAAAAAAAATGGCAATAAGCAACTCACAATTTCAGTACCATTATACGTATATACTCCCTCCTTCCGTCCTAGTCAATAGTTTACAATTGTTTTATATACAATTGTTAAGATAAGGAAAGATGAATGAGTTTATAATTATTAAAAAAACTCAAAAGATACATGAGATGATGAGGAAATGTATCCCCACTGATCACATGAGTTAGTTTATTTACTAGAAAGTAAACGTGTAAGTTATTGTCGGAAACATTTAAAAAAAGAAAAATTTCAAATATTGAGCAGATAAAGGGAGTATTTTTAATACTTTGTAAAATATTTTATTTTTATTAATAAAAAATTGTACTCCGTATGTGATATTGTGAATGAAGCAGAGGGATTCTTATTATCATGGGATAAACCAAACTCATTTCCCTTCTTGATTGTTGTCCATTTTGTGTTTAGTGATGTAATGGATGAATATAAGCACAATTGAAGGGCCTAGCGGACAAACTAATGGGCTTCATTCTCAAGTCACTCAACATACCCAAATCTTAAATGAATTGGGTTGACCAGGACCCGAATAACATCTCCACAGCCTTGCAACTTAACTCATATCCATCATGTCTTAACCCGACCCGTACAATGGGCCTAGCCGAACACACGGATACCTTCCTCTTCACCATTCTTCACCAAACAATCAACACAATTGGGCTTCAAGTGTACAAGGACGGACCAAGTTGGGTCTCGGTCGACCCTGTTCCGAGTGCCCTAGCAGCGAACATAGGGGACCTAATGCACATTTCTAATGGAAGGTTCCCAAGTGTGGTTCATAGGGCTGTGGTGAATAATGAGAAACAAAGGATGTCAATGGCTTACTTTTATGGGCCTCCATTGGACTACATTGTCGCTCCTTTTGTGGGTTATTCGGGTTGTGAAGGCCCGTGCATTGAGTCCATGACGGTCAAAGAATATGTGAGCATCAAGTCCAAGCTTCTTGATTCTGCACTCTCGTCTATTACAAAGTGATACCTCATCCGTCTCGGTCATTTATTTACCATTTCTAGTTCGGAATTACTTTTTCACATACGAATTTTACTCTTTCACATACATTTTTTCATTAACTTTCCATATCATACCCTTTTTCTAAAGAAAGACAAATAAGTCTTATACGGCATGTTACTTTTTCTTTCTTTTTTTCCCCTAAAATCGAATCTTATTGTTCTAAAAACTTGGATAATAATATAATTCTCCAATTAGTGAAGTATAATATAGTTCTTCACCAATTATTAATATGTTTTGTTAAAATTAATAGGGTTTACGTATTAGTGAAGTAATAGTGAAATTCGTTCACTTGTTTATCAATTATTATCAATTAGGGTTTATTGTTGGTGGAAGCCTTGGAAGGCGTGGTTAGTGTAGTGGGCGATGGTTCCGGGTGATGCACAGGGGCGGAACTATGTAGTTGCAAGGGGTAGCACTTGCTACCCCAAATCCAAAATAATCGGTACAAGATTTTAAATCTGCTACCCCTAAAACAGCCGGAATATGAGCAAACATATATATACGAATTAGTGCATACTCACTTCCTTAATTGTTTCCTCCCACCAATAAAGTCTGCTTCTATGATTTACTCCAATTTAATTTTCAAATTTTTTGGTGACGATATTTATCATTTGGATCACAATATTTATTATTAATTCTGTCTATGAATTAAGTATATGTTTTTGTTTCAATACTAATGAGTATATAAAAAATGTGTACTACGTCTCACAATAATCTTCTTAATTTTCAAAATTCTTCATATATTTTCAAAAGAGAAAGGCTTATTTAAAAATATAGCTACAAAAAAATTCTTAAGTTATACGGGGTAACTTACAAGGTATATGAAGTAAGAAGGAAACAAAAGCTTGTTGGATTTTAAGATAATATAACGGGCTATTACGTAGCATTCATCAGGTTATTGATTGTTTTTAATCAAATATTTTATGTCAAAACATTTTACGAATTGCGATTTCGAATTGTAAAGACAAGATTACACAGTAAATTTTTTTTGCTACCCCAAGTTTTATATCCTGGCTCCGCCCCTGGACTGATGCGTGGTGGTACTGAGTCGTCCGTAGTGAATATTTGTGAATATTTGTGGTGTGTGACGGTGCTACGTTGGTGAGGTTACATTGATAGTTAGTACTCCATTGCACATGTCTAAAATAACAAAAAAAAATTAAATATGTGAATCATTATTATAGCCGCATTGTACGACAATAAGATTGTTGATGATATTGGCCTTTATCATTATAGGCTTATAGTCGCATGACCATTGTAGTTGCACTAGATGACAAATAACAAGAAGTTAATTTTGTGGGTGTTTGGCCATTTGTACCTTTCGTTACATCAGCAATTTCAGTGAGGGGGAGAGTGCGGGAGATGGGATTCCGGACTAGGGTAGCCAGAGAAGAGGATGGTGGTTGTCGGAGGGTGGGTTGTCCAATGTCAGATGGCGGGTTGTCGAGGTGAAGGAAGGAAGATAAAATAAAACAAAAATCAATTTATTGGGAGAACCAAAAAAAGTGACAAGGGTAAATTCGTAAAAGGCGTATGTGAAAGAGTAAAATTCGTATGTGAAAAAGCACGTCCACAATGAGTATTTTGATCCGTCTCGGTCATTTATTTACCATTTCTATTTTAGAGTGTCTCATTCATTTGTAAAATTATCTATATTAGGCTGGTTTTCTATAAGTATTTTGATCTCACAATGAGACTATTGTCCACTTTCATCCACCAAGTAGAACCACAAATGGTCTTCTACTCTTTCATTAATCTTTGTATAAAAAACAAAGGTAAAAAAATGATCGGAACAGAGAGAGTATATAATATTATGAAGAAAACAAATTTATGTATTGTTTAACGCAACTTTATAAATGTGAAGTTGTAGACCTAACTTTAGTAACTTATTAATTAATGTGACCATAGTAATAATAGTTGAGATTTTTCAAAATATTACATATTATGTCTGTTTATTCATATTACTACCTTCAAAGTTAAAACTCTTCCTAAGTTGCTACCTAATAACTAAATTTTAGCATTTAATTGTCATTATAAGGTGACTTTAATGCATGGATTTCTCTAGAGGTGATCATGGGCCGGGTCGAGTCAGGTTTGGGCCGGGCCGTCGTATAAAATTAAGCCCAAGAGTGCGGGTTAGGTCGGTTCGGGCCATGTGTGTGGGCCAATTTTATTGGCCCAAGCCCGGCCCATGCGGGCTTCGGGCCAATTCGGGCTTATAATATTCACTCTTCAAATGACTTTAGAAATCTCATTATATAACTAGATACTCTGTCATAAAAAGTTTTAATACTAAATTATGTGATTTGATGAGTATTGTCAATGTAAGCAGTAGGAACGTAGCTTAACAAATACATTAGTGAAATGTGCATGTAGGTAGTATTGTTACGACAAGTTTTCAACAAATGAACGTAACGTAACATGAAAAACTAGTGAAATGTGCATGTATAATACTATTTAGATATTGCTAATTTAAACAAATAACATATTTTCCCTCATCTCAAGAAATTATTTATTTGAAGTTAGAGATGAAAAGAAGACAAAAGGGAGAGATCTATGATTAATTAAGTGCACAATTTTCAGCAGTACAAAACTCCTAATGTACTTCCGACCTTTAGTATTATGCTCATTACTCTGTTGTGCAGTTCTACTGTGAATTGATATTTGTACTTTATGCTCAAATTTTAGGCTTGTCATAATAATACAGGTAAATAGATTACTACTCCTCCGTAGATGCCAGTTGGTTTATTAAATCTATTAAATTTTGCATATGTTCGGGTCGGGTCGGGCCAAAATTCAGGCCTTGAGGTCGGCCCAAACCCGGCCCAATTATTTGATTCGGGCCATGGGCTTCGGGTCGTGGGCTTTTCGGGCCAAAATTCAAGGCCCAAGCCCGATGAAAAATCGGGCTAGCGGGCATGGGCCATTTGATCGGCTCTAGATTTCTCCTCTCTTTTAATTAAATCCTAAACAAACCACCCATTATATCCTTACTAGTACTACCTGATGTACGTATAAGCGGTGTGGTAAGAGTGTCAGTCTCAGGGACGGTTGGTGTCTAATATCGACCTAATAGTCTATTAAGTCTCTTGCAAGGTCACAATGTAATTTGGGTTTGGGTTTGTTGACTAAACTAAATAACAATAATTAAAGGCAAATAGAATCTAAAGCAAGAAAGATTGGATTTTTATCAAATAAGAGAGAAAACTAGGGTGAGTGGGTTCATATGGGTGGTATGGGTCGAGTGAAATAGTCGGGCTTAATAGTTTAAGGGTCGTCTAGTCTAGGAAAGTGAATGGAGGCTTTCGATCTTACAATTCTCCCTCAAACCGACTCTAACTAGCTATCACGTCACTAGATATGGTTTGCCAAACTAGCAGTTCTACGAAAAACCACGACTTTCGATCTTATGGTATTCGAAACGAGCGAGAGAATCATGCAAACTCACATAGGCATTTCATCAAACATGTTATATGCATAGGATGGAGACAAGATAATAATCAACTATTAACCCCAACAAATATCACATTAACTCATACTAGAACCCATAATCCCCCACATAACCCTAGCAAGATTACTACTCACTCATATTCAAAGGAAATTCAATATTAACTAAGGATTGCATAAAGGAACCAACAACTATAAACATCTTCTAATTAACAATGAAAAGATGACAAGGATTGAAAGGAAAACTTAATTAAAGGCAAGATTAAGTAAAGAAATTTTACCAACTTAGAAAAAGGTGAGAACTTTGATATAATAACCAAGATTTTGTCACAAATCTTTAAATACAAACCAAGTTCCAACACTAAACCAAGTCTCAATTGCTAATTAATCAACTAATAAGCTTAATTATGAAAGATTAATGGAAGATTAAGTACTAATTCTATAAGAGTTTCAGATCTAGGGTTTCGTGCCCTCTAATTACACAAGAGGGCCTATTTATAGGTTTACAAAATGGAAGGAAGATGGGCTTAGAAAGACTTCATGAGCTGGAAAGGTCACGACCGTGAAAGGTGTTTCACGACCGTGAAAGGTGTCTCACGACCGTGAGATTGCAAGTCACGATCGTGAGATATGTGGCAGTAGCAAGTCCTTCTTTCACGATTAAGTCACGACCGTAAAACAAGCTCTTTCACAACTAATTAAGTCACGACCGTGATATATGTTTCACGACCGTGACAGCTCTTTCACGACCGTGAACTGTGTTTCACGGCCATGAGCTAAATTGCACGAAAATCCTCATTCTTGGAAAGGCAACTCACGACCGTGAGATACCTTTCACGCCCGTGAAGTGCTCCTTCTCCTTCTTCCCTTGTTTGACTTCGTTGCTTCCTTCCCGATTTCTCTTTCCTTGACTCGGGATGGCCCTGGCGCGTCGAGTAGGACCCCCAAGGGAATGTGGGGCCCCCTAAGGTGTGTCGTGGGTCCTCCGAGTACTGATCCACCTTCTTCTTTGTCGATCAAAATTAGGTAGAAATCGCCTCAAGTGGCGGTTTGCCTACAAAAACACGATGAAAGCGAGAAATATGCTAGAAGAAGGTAAAACACGTAGAAACGCTCTTAGGGAGCGTTAAAGGCAGGCAAAATGAGACGAAAAGGGGTGGAAATGAGGGTGAAATGACACTTATTCCATGGGACAAAGTCACATTGTTATAAAATTATCCATGGCAGTTTTTGGAATGATTTTGTCCCCAAAATTGCGTATTGAATGCATTTTTAGAGACGGTTGCACAAATAGCGGTCTTAGTTGCATGTGATTCTTGTAGTGGTTTTTGTAGTCTCGCTATGCTCAAAGAATAAAACTACGCTAATATAAATATGTTGGGGTATGGCGCGCGAAGCGCGCCATACAACAACTAGTCATTTAAAAGGTCAGGAAGGGTCGTTTTTTTCAAATCGATCGCCTTTCCAAGTAATACGATTTGAAAAAAAAAATTGGTCGAGTTCGGAATTCGTAACCAAGAGATATGCTCGCTCAAAAACCTTGACATACAATAACTCTTAGCTACGGATTGAAATACGATATTTTTTTTCAAATCGCAGTTCTCGTAATGACAATCGATTTGAAAAAAAAAAATTCGTCACCTTATGATCTCGTAAACACGAGTTATGATCTCTTAAAGTATTTTAGATCAAAGTTTTAGGTATTTTGGACAAAATGACAGCTTGGGATACCTACCATGTGAATTTTTCGATCAAACGTTGATCAAATAAGGTGAGCGCGTGAGCAACGTCCCCTAAAAGACCAAACCCCCAAAGCACCATCTTGTTCCAATATCCCGTACCATTTTATTTACCAATTTCCTTTCCCTATTCATCATCATCATCATCATCATCATCATCATCATCAATTCATCATCATTATCAATTTAATTCTACTATTGAATTCAACTCCTTTTCCCCCTCTTACTCATACATAACAAACCCTAACTTTCACCATCTTCCTCTCCACCAGATCACTTCAATTTCAGTTTAACCCTTATCTATTTCTCCATTCTTCAACTTCAACTTTTACTTTCTCTCTGGATTTTCCGTATGAATCTTATGTTTACCATCTTATTAGATGCACTCATCTTTTGATTTCAGCTTACTAATCTTGTTTCTTGTTAATTTCAGGATAGTTCAAGGTAAAATCAGGCATTGAAGATCCATTGTAAATTTCAATTTCTTTCAACCAGGTAGTTTTGATCTATTATTACTCCCTACTATCTGATTTTCTTGTAATTTTAGTATTTTATTTTGTTAAATGCCTGATTTCACCTGGGTAAATAAATCATATCTTGTTTGCCTTTGATTTAAATATTTTAACCCCTTAACAATTACCTTTCTTTCTAGAGCCCTACATAGTAGAGTATACTAGAGTAACAACTAACAAGTGCTCCAAGGAGACGGGTACTACTCGCTCTGTCCTAGTCAATAGTTTACGCTTGCTTTATTTTCCCCAGGGAGGGGGTTGTGGTTATTATGTTTGCTTTATTTTCCCGGGGAGGGGGTAGTGGTTATTATGTTTGAAACCTATCGTTGCCGCTTCTAATTTTCATGATAGTTCTGATAGTAGAGAGATTAAGTTTGTGCCTCAACCTCCAAAAGTTTCATGTTTTCAGAGATGCACATATAGTTCAAAGTCCTAACTCTTGATATTTGACCAATAGGTATTGCCAATATGATTACTGACACGATAAAACATATTCCCTCCTTTCAATGTAATCTTCCCCTATGTTGCTCGGACTTTTCAATATTACCTCGCGTACGGATACTCGGACATGGGTAGGAGTGTAGGACACTCGGACACTTCATTTTAGAGCCAAAATATGAATTTTGTATAAGATAGATGAATCCGACACTAGGACACGTACCCATGTCGGATACTTCTAACCGCGTCCGAGCAACATAGATCTTCCTTTATCATTTGAGCTCTTGGATTAAGGAAATGAATTTGGATCACAAAAAACACTCAACCCACATACAATTGAATATGGACCACACAAAACACACGACCCCACATCCAAATAAGGAAATAGGGAAGAAACTTTGAATAGCCCAAAAAGAAAATAGGGAGGAATACCTTGAATAGGAAGGAGTATGAATTAGCTGCTTAAAACATTTTGCTGCGGAAGATCTAATTCCGCCAACATCCAATGAGGAGTTGTTTTTTATGTATTATGCAGATCCTGCATTCATCTGAATGTGTTAGTCCTGAAAATGAAGCTCCTTTTCTTGTGATATACTCCCTCCACCCCGCTCATTTGTTTACCTTTTTTCATTTTTGGGTATTTCATTTATTTATTTACCTTTCTATATTAAGAAGGCTATTGATGAATAATTTGATTCCCCAATGGGAATATTGTCCACTTGTCATTTATCACCACTACCCACAAATGCTCCCCTCCCCTCTCCTCGGTCTTTGTGCCAAAACAAAGGTAAACAAATGAACGAGACGGAGGGAGTATATAGTTTTTTTTCAGTGTTTGTCGAACCACTATCTTGAGTGTTCATGTTTCAAACCATTGCTGTGGGAACATTTGCAGCTAGGTATCCTAGTTTTGTCTACAAGTCTGAATGTAGTAATGGGTATCATGACACTAGTCAGTTTTGTTTTGCATATTGTTTTTATTAACATCTTTGTTGATTGGACACGCAGTGCAGATTTGATGGAGGTGTCATTGTGGAGGGCTCTTCTTCACAACATCTCTTCTTTTTTGCGTTTATCATCGAGTGACAACTTTAATTTAGAACCACTGCGGAAAAATACTCAAAAGATGGAAGAAATATTAAAGTTGTTAAAGTCAATACTTGATGCGGTTATAGATACAAAAGTAGCGTCTGATGAGCTACTTAGCAAGCCACTTGAACAAATTGGGCTGTCCATTGACGAGTCACGAGATATTATGGAAAGCTGGGATTCATTGTCAAGCAGAGTTTATCTTGTATGTCTCTAAATGATTTTGGATATATCAAAGGAATTTTGTTTCCTGGTTCATTCTTGCATTGATCTGTCTATGGAAGTTGTTGAGCCTGCCCCAATCTTGAATTATCTAGTTGTGTTGTTCCTTGAACGTTAGGGAATATCATTTCAATCGGTTATTGTCAATGAGCAGGCAAACCTTTTCAAGAGTAATTTAGTAACATTGACATGAATCTAGTATTTTATATTTTGGGATTTGACCTGATATTATATCTTGGTTTGGCAAATTTAATAACAGCTAGGATACCATAAGGGAAAAGGACACTCGTAATAGTTTGAACGGGCATAATGTTTATGAAGTTTGCTTGGGCCGGTAGTTGAAGATTCGGCGCCGTGTTTTTGTTCATTGATTGGATGATGGAAGTTGCTGTAAATGATCTGTTTGAATTAAGTTCAACTTAGTTTTTCGAATTGCTGGATGTCAGAAATTCTTGATTTTGTTTTGACTGTAATTATGTACTCTAGTTTACAGCTTTTGTTCTATTTTTACCCACACTCTCATAATTTTTGCGAATTGTCTTCTGAGTTCTGAATGTGATTTCCTGTAGTATTATGTTAGTTGTCTCTACTGTATGCTCTTCCAAACTCTACCATTCATACTAAAACCCTTCTTTTTTTGTTAACCTGTCTTGTATGATAGTGTTACGTTAGTTGTCTCTGTTGTATACTCTACCAAACCTTACCATTTATACAAGAGCCGTTCTTGTATATATTTGTTTACTTTCATTTCTGATGATATAACCAAGTATAATGACCAAAATAACTACCGACACTCTGAATGTGTCAAATGCAGAATAAATGCTTGAACAAAGTGTATTTTGTATTATGGACTTAAAGAGAGTTAATGACTAAATAGTTTTAGGGAATATAAGTGTACACTTCCATGCTGTCATTTACTTCCAGGCAAAAAGATGCATGCTGGTCTTGTGGATTCTTCTCCACTTTTCTAGGCTTTCAGAATTATGCTTGACATTTTTATAGGTGTCATCCATTTCCCCGTCTCTATAATCTGTTAGCTGTCCCTGTAATTGACTGAAGCATTATCTTATCTGTAGGTACTTCAAGCTGAGTTGTTGACGTCAAGGATCCAGACCTCTGTTCTGGAATTTTTTCGCCTGCTTAAAGATTCACTCCAGTCCTTTCCCTTAGAGCTGAGCCCTTCATCTCTAGAGGTAGTTTCTCTTGCTGATTGTAAGGCCACGTCATACACGTAATGAGCAAAAAGAAATCATCTGATTTATTCATGACAATTCTCCCTTCATTTTTTTTCACTAAGCTTAATTGGAGTTTGGCACAAGTTTTTAGCCAAGGGAAAGAGGTAGGGGTATTCATGGTGATCTAATTGCACATGTGTGGATTAGAGAGAGGATCGATCATTGAATTGCACATACTTAAGATGAGAGAATGGATAAAGTGGACATTTTGTAAACAAAAATATGCTACAAATGGAGATGGGGCTAAATGATTAAATGTGCTACTGAAGGAAAACGGGGCTAATTGAAATGGAGGGAGTAAAAATTTACATTTTAAGATACTTTGCTTCTAGAACTCTGTTTGTAGTTCACATTGACATCATTGAACTACATTGTCTTATTTTGTATATACACTTAACGATGTTTTTCTGGTTGAACAGCAATGTATGCAAAAGGTGAAGAACTTAAGTTGTGATGCTATATCCATAGTGATTGCAGAGGCGTTGAGCGACCAAATGAGCAGCCATGGCCCTAGCTCTGAGTTGCTTGTGAAAGTTGCAAATTGTGTAGATTTGAAATCTAATCAGGAGATTCTTATCGAGGCTGTGGCACTTGAAAAGTTGAAGGAGATAGCTGACCAGGCAGAAAAGAATGCAGAAGTGGATTATATTGAACACTTAATTACACTAGTCACACGCATGCATGATCGCCTTGTCATGTTAAAGCAGTCGCAGAGCTGTACACCCATCCCTATACCACCTGATTTTTGCTGTCCCCTTTCGCTTGAACTCATGACAGACCCCGTGATTGTAGCTTCAGGGCAAACCTATGAACGTGTTTATATCAGGAAATGGCTCGATCTTGGTCTTACTGTCTGTCCAAAGACTAGGCAGACATTAGGCCACACCAATTTGATACCCAATTATACTGTTAAGGCACTCATTGCAAACTGGTGTGACATAAACAATGTGAAGCTCCCTGATCCCTTGAAGTCTATCAATCAAGAACAACAATTTTCCCTGCTCTCACATGCAAATTCTGGTTCCTTGAAGGATTCTCATTCAAGGCCTCATTATAAAGGTAACCTAAATTCCTTGCCTGAGTCATTTCACTCTGCGCTCTCTGAAAAGGTCACCAGCTTTTCAAGTGAGCTTTACCGAGAAAGGACTTCCCCATACCATACCCGTTCTTCCTTTGATAACTCCGCATTTGCCGTGGTTGAAAATGAGCATGGATCGGATGTTGGTAAGGGATCTTTGGAAGAGACGATGAGTCATTCAGAGAGTAACATTGTGGAATCAAATGGCCAGCATCCTGTGTCACCATCCCGAATAGAATACACTAATGCATTTAGTTCTGATGAACATTCATCTGAACGGAATGACATAACTACGCATGATGCTGATGTCGTTGGAGATGCAATATCTCCCGCCCAGTCTATAGATCGCAATCAGGGTTCACGAAGTCCATCTGTTGGGAGTCCTGATGTTTCAGGGGAAATGCCCAGAGATCCACATGCTGATTTCACATCGAGAGCTTCCCCAAAGGAACCTGAGCTAACACCTAGACTAGGTGAAGCTAGATCCCGGAGCCACAACATTTGGCGAAGACCTTCAGAGAGGCTTATTCCTCGAATGGCATCTTCACGTTCACCTGCCGTGGAGACACGGCCTGATCTTGCAGAGATTGAAGCTGAAGTGAATAAGTTGATTGAGGACCTAAAAAGCAGTTTAACCGAAACTCAAAGAGAAGCAACATCTCAATTACGACTACTTGCCAAACACAACATGGATAACCGGATTGTGATAGCCAATTGTGGGGCCATAAGCTTGTTGGTAAACCTGCTTAGATCGACTGATCCAAAGACTCAAGAGAATGCTGTCACTGCTCTCCTTAATCTGTCAATAAATGATAACAACAAAATTGCCATTGGAAATGCAGATGCAATTGAACCTTTAATCCACGTCCTTCAGACTGGCACCCCAGAAGCCCGTGAAAACTCGGCTGCCACTCTCTTTAGCCTATCGGTAATTGAGGAACATAAATCCAGAATAGGCAGGGCGGGGGCTATTGGTCCTTTGGTTGAATTGTTGGGTAATGGGGCTCCTCGAGGAAAGAAAGATGCCGCAACTGCCTTGTTTAATTTGTCTATATATCATGAGAATAAAGCCAGGATTGTCCAGGCTGGTGCCGTGAAGCACTTGGTGGAGTTGATGGACCCTGCTGCCGGCATGGTCGATAAGGCAGTTGCCGTTCTGGCAAATCTAGCTACGATTCCTGAGGGAAGAGTCGCCATCGGGCAGGCAGGGGGAATCCCGGTTCTTGTAGAGGTTGTTGAGTTGGGATCTGCAAGAGGTAAGGAGAATGCAGCTGCTGCACTTTTGCAGCTTTGTACCTCCAGTCCTCGATTTTGTCATTTGGTGCTTCAGGAGGGAGCTGTACCGCCATTGGTCGCTTTATCTCAGTCAGGGACACCTAGAGCCAAAGAGAAGGTATTAGTTTGATATTTAATAGTTTTGAGGATACAACAGAAAGAATATTACATTAGTTCTTTAGGGTTTCCACCTTAGCTCTAAACAGGACACCTCGGAAGCATTATGCCCAAGGCGCAATGAGATGCCAATCGAAACACCTTGGTGCACCTTTTAGATAAGGCGCTGCCAGCGAGGCTCCTTACTGTGCCAGTATCATATTTGTTTATTCTGTTCTATTATTATTCCCTTTTTTTGCCCTATTATCCGTAACTCGTACTCCATATGTTGGTCATCTTGGAACTTCAGAAGAGGTGTGCCTCGCTCCAATTAGAACTAAGGCTCCCGCAAACGACGGAGTAAGAAGGGTGATGTACGCAATCTTACTCCCATGTCAACGACACTTAGTGCTTGTTTCCCGATGTCACATAATGAAAATCACGTTGTGGACTCTTTTGAGTAATTGGTACTTAACAATTGAAAAAACGTATAGTCAAGTTTAGTTGGTCATTTTCCTTTACTCCATCGTAATACATAATCAAAGAATTGTACGTCTTTGGTCAATTGGAAACGGAAACAAGGAGGCTAGTCATATACTCATTTGTATTTTTGAAGGAAATGTCATTCTATTCCCTGGCATTTTTGTCTGTGCAGGCACAGAATCTTCTAAGTTACTTCAGAAATCAACGTCATAATAATTCTGCACGGGGATAACATGGCGATTCCAAACTTTGAGCGTCTCCAACTGTTCGAAGTTCTGAACCCACTGTATATTTGACGGTACAAATACTGTATTTTATATCAACATGAGTAATTGTTGTAGCGGTTTTTAGTTTTAACATTCTTTGTTTGCAAAATGCTGATAGATAGAGCATTCATACCCCTGTAAGATTTCCCGCCCTTCCCTGCTCTTATATTGTGTAATTTGTTTTGGGCAAATTATGTACCCAAAGATTTGGCTGTACAATGAGAGACGAGTGACCATGATTTTGGCCTTGCAATAGACTGTGTTCAGTTCCCCTGCATCATTTTGTATTACCTCTGTCCAGTTTCGCTAGCACTATTTGATTTTGATGGTCAATCGATCTCAAATTCTCAATATGGACTAATAGTTTCTCTATTAACCTTATATTGTCATTTGTAACAATGTGCATTTGTAACGTTTCAATATCCTCCAAACCATTTTCATATTGTCATTCTCAGAGGTTGTAACTATTGTTTTGATACTGAAAATATTGGCGAAAGTCGACACCATTTGACAAGTATAATCAAATAAAGATGTAGGTATATGTGGTGGAAGCAATCTCTCTTTTCCTGGGCTTTTCTTGGTAGGCATCTGGAGAAAAGTCGAGCATTTACTACTCCAAAGTTCAATCTAGTGAACCATCGTAGATAAATTGAATCGGGCAATTTACGTTAAACCCCACTTTGTGTACCTCACATTCTCATAATTATTGTTTCGATACTTCAAATTTGGACGCAGTGTTACATGTTAATCCATGTACGCGTTTTAATTTCATTTTGGAGAGTGAACGTAGGAGGGGTGAACGGTGTGGTGGGCGGGTCAAAAAGTTAGGCGAAAGAGGTAGAAAAAACTTACTTAAAAAGTATAAAAAGTATAAAAAACTAATTCATACCAACAACTTATTACACGAAAAGTATAAAAAAGTATAAAAAGTATAAAATCAACCTGTTATTTTGTTCAAAGATTAAATACAACATATCCTTGACAAACTAATTCATACCAACAACTTATTTGGTTTGCAGGTGGGCTCATAGTAAACATGCTCAGTTATGTTTTGGACCCATTATAATAATCGGCGAGTAAAGAGCAAGATGTTTATCTTCACACAACTTGCTAATCTCATCATCTGGGAGCGTAATCATAACAATCTTGCTTAATTGATCTTCATGACGCGTTGGAAGAATCAATACTTTATCTTTCTCAATAGTTGATTCGATATAACAAGAAACCCTAATTGGTTTATAACCTTGTGTGAATATATTTGAATATGGGTCCATTTCCTCTAAATTAATAAATTCGAGATTGTTCTCATCCACCATAAACGAACAAGAATGATCATCGTTATATTTTTCCAACCACTCGATTAACTCCAAAATCTCGGCTTTGTTAACATTCTCAATTGCTGCTTTTATCGCCTTTGTAGACGACACAAGAACAAGGTCCTCCACTCGTATGCCGTTTCCAACTACTTTGTTATAAATCATACAATTACCAAATAAACCTTTATCTAAACCTAAAATCTTCCTCATATTTGAACATATGGACATATTTACAAGTCCATGCCTCATTCCTTTAACTCTACTTATACAATTCCAAAGCAACCCAACAAGAGCAATGCAAGCATGGGAATAAGCATCATTTGTGGGCCCATTTAATTCGGCCAAATTCATGCAAGATTGTACCATCTCATGTTTGAATTCAAGAGCAATGGTTTTATAATGTTGGGCCACTGATGGGCTTTTTGAACTTTCTAAGAGTGATTTATAGGTGTTGATTAAGTAGTTATTATTGGGATTTTGGTGAATTTTTTGGAAAATTGATCTATTATTATTATTATTATTATTATTATTATTACTACGAGGAAGTGGATGGAAGAAGGGCGGAACAGTAATATTACCACTTAGAATTGTATCTGCTAAAGCCTTTAGAAATAGTGTTGCACATGCTGAGTCTGCTATCATATGTGCGCAGCTTAAGTTCAATGCCAAACCACCTTCTTCAAATTCAGTCATCTACGAAACCAATATTATTGCGTAAGACGGTCTCGTGATTAAAAGTCACCTAGCGGTCTATTTAATTATTTATATTTGATAATCTATATTTGGCTGATGTACATAGAGAATGAACAATCTCTGTAGACTGAAACTCTATAGCTATCACAAAAAAAGTTGCAGTTGTATAAATACGACAAAAAATACATTGATTTTCATTGTACACATTTCACTCATCTCAATACACTTGAGACTATAATACCCCTTTCATTTCCACATTAAGTAAAAGTTGGACTACAAAAAAAAAAAACTCATGATTTTCCATTCACCCCTACCAGGCTACCACCAACTTCAACCTCTCACCCAAATACCCAATCACCACTGCCTCAGCCGCCCTCCACCTGAACCACCGTCGTCCTTGTCCCCCTCCACTTGATAATGTAGGTTATCTTCCATACAAATGCTCACCATAAGTGCCCCTTCTACCAGTGTGAAATAATTTATTAAATTTCATAATCGGGCCTGGGTCCAACCCGCCAACCCGTACTGAGTAGAGAGAGTCCACTTTATAAACCCAATGGGATTCCACTCTAAAACCAATTGGCAATAGAGGGAGTAACACATTGCCTTATAAAGTGGTAAACTTTCCCCTCTTTTCTCAATGTGGGATTACACTCACATGTGGGACATCGGGTTTCTTCACACTCCCTCTCACATGTGAGCCCACTTTAATCAGACTGGGGGGCTTTCTGGCCTCTCTTCCAGCTGTCAAGCAACCCGTTTTTTTTTTTATTCTTTAACGGCTGCGTTTTTCTTGCCCAGTTTTTTTCTTTTTCTTTTATGCCCAGGTCTTTTTACCATGGGCTCTGATACCATATTAAATTTCATAATCGGGCCTGGGTCCAACCCGCCAACCCGTACTGAGTAGAGAGAGTCCACTTTATAAACCCAATGGGATTCCACTCTAAAACCAATTGGCAATAGAGGGAGTAACACATTGCCTTATAAAGTGGTAAATTTTCCCCTCTTTTCTCAATGTGGGATTACACTCACATGTGGAACATCGGGTTTCTTCACATAATTACTTTCACCTACATGCCTCCTCCTGCGACCATCATCTACAGACACTGCAACCGACCTCACTGTCAACCCCACCCACCCATGTTGTGAACTGCCACCAAACAGCTAATTAAACCATCCCAAAACTCAGCTTAAATAAAACTAATTAAAAACCCCATGAAAGTGGTATTAATGTGATTAGTGATCTCCAATCTACTAAAAGAATAGGTGTTCTCACAATTTCCCTTCAAAAATCATTTTCTTAAATAAGGAAGTTCATTACAATTAAGTGCATTTACTAAATAAGAAAACTAATTATCACTAAAAGAATTATATTAAATTTTTATCTTTCATTAAAATTAATCTTTTCATGAAATTATATTATTTTCACTAAAATTATAAGATACCATCATTTGAGGATGACTAATTGTCTGTTGCAACTTTTTTTTTCTCAAAGCAAAATACAATGAAGAGAAATATGAACAATGATTAAGATAGCATTACTATATACCGTTCATTTATTGCAAGGGGTTTAAATTAGTTAGGGATTAATGAATCAAAAGCCTATTTTCCATCCAAATTATCATTAATGATTGAAATAATTGATTAATTGGGATGTTATATTGTTAGTTTTCAAGGAATTAGGCGCGGGGATGTTTTTTAGTTAAGGGTAGGTAATGGAAAATATAGTGCAAAAAGTACTGATGAGATTAGTGAAATGTGTATTGCAAAAATAAACTACGAAAAAATATTGGTTATAGCTGGGACACAAGATACTACACGTTTATGGGCTGGAGGATCTGGATTCAAATTTGTATAGTAGTACCTCAAGTAGACTACTACCTTGGAGTAGACCTAGGAAACGGGTCAGTCGATGCTGGTTTAAATCGGGTTAGTTCGGGTGGGTCACATTTTTAGGTTAATTCGGGTCAGGTTCGGTTGGATAGAGTCATTTCGGGTTTGGGTCTGTTTTGATGTATTGGTATGTTCATTTTCGGGTCAAGCGGGTCGAGTTATTTCGAGTCCAGGTAATTTTCGGTTAAATGATTAAGAGAAAAAAGTACTTTTAGTTATATTACCTATTTTTTATTTATTTTGGTGATTGATTCCTTATTTTAACGTAAACAATATCAAGTGTGTTTTTAACCTAGTCATTTCAAGTTTTGTTTTTTAGTTAAAGTTGTGTTTTATCAGGTCATTTTCGGGTTGGGTGGTTTCAGGTCGGGCTAGGTTCTGGATCAATAAAGCTCAGGTCATGTTTTGGCCTGGTTGGGTCAATTTGGATTCCAGGTCACATTTGGGGGTTGTAGTTCAACTCAATTTAGAGTCTTGGTCTAACCATTTCTGGCCGGATTGGTGTTGCATGGTCTACCTCCGACTAATGCATACCAATGCAATAATTATCTAGGTTCGCGTAGGGTGATCAAGATTTTTCAATAAGCCTCAGTATTGGTTTTCTTAAAGTTAATTTTAAATAATAACAAACAACAAAGTTTAATCAAAGTATAAAAAAGCTTGCCTGGAAATGACTTCATATGTGAAACGAAGCCAAGTTACTACACTAATAATTATCGTTGCTCTGTAGCAAAATGATGACTTATATCTAACAAGTTTAAGTGAAAATATTTAACAGAGAAAATTAAGTATAAGTTAAAGTCATGCAACATGTGACTCACCTTAACATAGAAGGTAGACCAATGATATGGAACATCACACATATCCTCCCAATGAACTAACATCTTTTCTTTTTCATCATCTACATTTTCCAACCACTTATCAACACTTCCCTTAGCCTTGGCTTCTACTATTCTTAACCCTGCATCATTACACTTAATTACCCATTTTCCCATGCCATTATTATCCTTCATTAATCTTCCATTAACAATAGGAAAATATGAAAGTGTTTCTGAAAGTATGTTCCTTATTTTTTCAGATAACTCTCCTAATTGCATCCCTAGTGGAGTTTTATAATAGTATATTATGTTAAGGCGATGGTTTTCCATCATAAGATCAAGGGCTGATAATTGTTGTATCTTGCATGGAGGTTGAACCGGCTTCGTGCTTACTAATGTTCTTTTACGTACAAATGTCACACTTTCTCCCATTATTTAATTATATTCTCGAATTATTGTAGGTTAAAATTTTATTTAGTATTAGCTAGAATTGAACTTCTTTAGTAATAGGTTTGATGTATTTGTACTTAGAAATAAGGTATTTATAAATGGAGTGTGGTAGTAGTTTAGTTTATATAATTAGAATCAAACCACCTAGATGGAAGTGCGTAAAGAATTAAAATCCACTTTTGTTGGAAAAACATATTTTGCATGTTTGAACTAATTATGTTAAACACTTTTTAAGGAGTTTTGCATGATACATTACCATTTTGGCTTTTGATTTTTCCTTTAGAAATAAATTGTCATTTCTGGTTCAGAAACCTTCAATTTATGGATGCTAAAACAGTTTTACGCTTTTTGGCTTTTGATTTTTCCTTTTAAAATAAATTCTCAACTGTGGTTCAAAAACTTACAATTTGTAAATGCTAAACGGTTTTACATACATAAGTGACTATTTTGAAAGTATTTAATAATTGTAACACCCGGAAATGTACCCTATTTTTTTAGTAGAAATATTTTACGAAATATTTTCAGTAATTTTAAGTTTTAATTTAGAATTTATTATTTCGAGTCGAATTTAGAATTTCCGAGTTCGTATTTGGAATTTCCGCGAGATTCCATGGGAATCCCGTCTTAAGGAGAGTTTGACTTTTGATTGACTTTTCCTTACTTATACTCATACTCCTTAACCTATTTTCCTACTCATACAAACACAAAATTATTTCTTCCTCTCTAAGAAAGATCAAAACCCTTGCCTCCATAGCTTTTTCGATCTTCGAATCATCCTAGAGCATTCGTTACTTGATAGAATTCACGTAAGTTCGTCTCATTCTTCTCCCCTTACCTTCCTCTATCCGTATTGATGTTAAAATCATCGTCTTTCTCGCTTTTCAAGCTTTCCGTCTTTCTCAAGATGAATTTTATTCATCTTTTATGATCTCTATGTAGGTGGTGACCTCCAAGATCCCGACAAAGACTATTACCTTATAGAAGAGGAGCTTGACGAGTAGTGAAGACGCTTAAAGGTAACGGTGAAGGGTTACTCGGTATCATTTACGTGTTTAACATGCTTTATATGCTAGAAATCGTATTAGAATACGATTAGGAAGCCTAGAATTCATGGTATGGTTAATGAATGTTGTTATATGATGAATATTGATGATGTATATTGATTGTTGATGATTATTAGAAGTATATTTGAGAATTGAAATTATTTGGAAATGAATTGAAGACTCACGGGTGAACTGGTGTTCCCTGCCGGTCGACCGGCCGCCGGTCGACCGGCCGCCAGTCTGCCAACCGGCTGGGAACACATCAGTAACATTTTTGGAAAATTGGATTTTGTATGATGAGGTGCTCTGTGCCGGTCCACCGGCCGCCGGTCCACAGACCGGCCTGGACCACTTTTCTCTGTTTTCTATGATTTTTTGAATTTTACCTGTGTTCTGAGCCAGCCCACCGACCACCGGTCCCCTGCCCGGCGTGGAACACGGCTGTATTGTTTTCCTTTAACTTCTAAAACTCGTAATTTATAATAGTTCGCATGTTCCGTTTATCGTATAATTTTACGTAGAGTCTTATAATATTCATGTTTTGGATGTATAATATTTTATTCGCTTGTACCACATGTTTTGTGAGGGTTTTTGCTATGTCCCACTTTGAGTCGGTTTTTACAAATGTTACGGTCTGAGCACTATTTTGTCTTGTGCTTTGTACTCTCATTCCCTTGGCTACCTTCCCGTTCGTAAGGCTGGAATGTCGGAACGGAGAGGTATCCTACTGCTTAATTGCATGTGTAGTGGGC
>JAIUZE010069232.1:0-30299 GCA_022085475.1 Heliosperma pusillum
AAACCCGTCTACTAATCTTCTCCTAATATATACGAGTCACCAAACTCGTCTTCAAAATCTTCCCCTATAAGAAATGACACGAATAATATTGTTAGAATTAAAACTTGATTTTCCATAATTAAAGTGTTGAAAACGATTTTGTCGGAATTGAAAATAAACCGTACTTGAAGATGGAGAGCGAAGAGGAGATTCTAGAAATATAAGTTAGGACGGATTTGAATAAGAAATGAAGGTTTTGTGTCGATTTTGCTCAAGAACGACGAAGAACGATGAAGAAGGACGAAGAACGATGAAGAACGATTAAAGAAAGTATTAATTAGATCTTAAGTTGATTTATTGTAAAATGGAAAGATAGTTAGTGAGTAATGGGGTTGTGTGAGCCGTGTAGTTATAGAAGAATTAATGAGTCGGGTTTTGAAATTGTTGTTACGGAATTGACTCGGGTTTAATAATTATATTACGGTAATTGATTAGATATAATTATATATTAAGTTAATTAAACCAAATATCTAGATATTATGTTATTGTAATGAAAAGAAAGGAAAATATCTAGCCTTATTAGAGGAGAGGGAGCCGTGTAGAAGTAGGAGAATCGGGTCTGTTTTTGAAGCGATTTGCGTAATTTTCGTTGACGGATCGATAAAGTTAATAAATATCTTAGATATTATTATTAGTTTAATCATATTAATTAAAATATCCAAAGTGAGTGGAAAAAGATGACATGGGGTGTGTGACTCATGCCAAAGTCGGGTTTCGGGTTTGTTTCGGGAGTTAAGATGACTCGGGAATAGTTAATAGGTTCGGGTTAAACCGTAAACCTTCTCTTTAATTCCGAATAAATTCAAAATAATTATATTAAATTATGATAAATCTAAATAAATCTTAATAAAAATAAATTAAAAATATTATTTTTTTAAATAAAATTTCGGTCTTCAAACTTACAAGGCGAGTCGGGAAAAGTCAACGAAAGACAAAGTCGACTTAAAAGTCAAGAAAAGTCAAAGATGACTTAAAAGTCAAGAAAAGTAAATGACGACTTAAAAGTCAAGAAAAGTCAATGACGACTTAAAAAGTCAAGAAAAGTCAAAGACGACTTAAAAGTCAAGAAAAGTCAAAGCTAACTTAAAACGGGATTCTCATGAAATCTCGCAGAAATTCTAAATACGAACTCGGAAATTCCAAATTCGACTGGAAACAATAAATTCTAAATTAAAACTTAAGTTTGCTGAAAAGTATCCGTAAAATATTTGCACTAGAAAAATAGGGTACTTTTCGGGTTGTTACAGTTGGTCTTAAGCATAACTTGCTAAGTATCTCTCAATTATGTGACAAAGGCAATGAAGTAGTTTTTCATTCAAATGTTTGTCGTATCATAATTGAAGGTACTAGTAATGTTATTCTAGAAGGTCTACGGAAAAGGAACGTGTATATAATTGATTTAAACAAAGTGACTACAAGTTCCTTTACGTGCATGAAAGCCACTGTGGATGATTCATGCTTGTGGTACAAGAGGTTTGCACACATCTGTCCAACAATTGTAAAGAAACTCAAATTATGGGATTTAGTTGAGGGTTTACCCTCAATCAAATTCGAACAAGAAAAGATGTGTGACTCATGTGCCCGATGTAAACAAGCTAGATCTTCGTTCAAACCAAAACGAGTAGTAAGTATAGAACAGCCACTTGAGTTGGTACACATGGATTTGTGTGGACCTATGAAAGTCAGAAGCCGCGGTGGATCAAGTTACGTATTCGTCCTAGTCGACGACTACTCAAGGTATGTATGGCCTATCTTTCTATTTACTAAAGATGAAACTTTCGATGAGTTGGTAGTATTAATGAAGTTTGCCCAAAACAAGTATGATAAAAAGTTAGTTTCCATTCGTACGGATCAAGGCAACCGAATTTGATAATCAAGCTTTTATAGAATATTGTAGGGAGAATGGTGTAGGACATAACTTTTCTGCAACACGAACCCCACAACAAAACGGTGTCGTGGAATGTATGAATAGAACATCAGAGGACATGGCCCGCACTATGCTTTTGTGTAGTGGCCTTCCTAAGAACTTTTGGGCTGAAGCCATAAACTCTGCATGCTATGTGCACAATAGAGCTATGATTAGACCAATTCTCAAAAAGACTCCCTATGAAATTTTAAGAGGGAGAAAACCCAATATAGCTCATCTTCGTTGCTTCGGTAGTAAATGTTTTGTCTATAATAATGGAAAAAGTAATTTAAGCAAATTTGATCCACGAAGTGACGAAGCTGTGTTTGTTGGTTATTCTAATCATAGTAAAACTTTTAATGTTTTTAACAAAATAACTTTGTGCATAGAAGAAAGTGTTCATGTTGTATTTGATGAAGATAATGTGCCTGAGCAAGTTGAACATAATGAAGAAGAATTCATGAATGATCCCGACTTTCGCCTTTCAAGGGATGACGTACCAGAAATAAATGAAGAAGTTATTGAAGAAATCAATGATGAACTTGATAAATCCGCAAATGATCTTGAAAAGAGAACTGAGACAATTGTTGATGATACGAATGTCTCTTCTCAAAACAAGGAAAAGGAAATCGAAGTTATAACTGATGATGCTATAGCTTTGGACCTAGACCAAGATATTGTAACTGAAGTTGTACCAACTTTAGTTATGACCCCGGAGTCCAACTCAGGGGGAACCAATCTTGACTCTGAATCATTTGAGGAAAGTGAGAGTTCATCAGATGATGATGAGCCTAGGAACTCTAAGAAATGGAAATATAAGAGTTCTCATCCTATGGAAAGTATCCTAGGAAGTTTGAATAAGGGAGTTCAAACAAGACGAACATTAAATAATTTTTGCTCATTCTATTCTTTTCTGTCTACCATAGAGCCTACCAACATCAAAGAAGCACTTGCAGAATCCGACTGGATTGTGGCAATGCAAGAGGAGCTTCAACAATTCGAGCGTAATAAAGTTTGGCACCTAGTGCCACGTCCTAATAATCAAACTGTGATTGGTACTCGATAGGTATTCAGAAATAAATTGGATGACTCGGGAGTTATAGTTCATAATAAGCCTCGATTGGTCGTTCAAGGATATAATCAACATGAAGGGATTGATTATGACGAGACCTTTGCACCTGTAGCAAGACTCGAAGCTATTCGTCTGCTTATCGCCTTCGCAGCTCATAAAGAAATGAAATTGTACCAAATGTATGTTAAAAGTGCATTTCTTAACGGTTATTTGGAGGAAGAGGGTTTTGTAGAACAACCTCCCGAATTTTTGAATAGCAAATTTCAAAACCATGTTTTTAAACTCGATAAAGCCTTATATGGTTTGAAACAAGCGCCTAGGGCTTGGTACGACAGATTTTCCAAATTTTTATTACAAAATAATATTAAAAGAGGATCTGTCGACAAAACCCTATTTCTAAAATCCGAGGGTTTTGATTTACTTGTTGCTCAAATTTATGTAAACGATATTATTTTTGGTTCTACTAACAGTAAATTGTGCAATTATTTTTCAGATCTAATGACCTCAGAATTTGCAATGAGCATGATGGGAGAATTGAAATTCTTCCTAGGATTGCAAATTCAACAAACTAAAGAAGGAATAGAGATTCACCAACAAAAATATGTCAAGGAGCTAATCAGAAAATTTGGTATGGAGAACGCTCATTCAATGGACACACCTATGGTAACTGATAAAAAGTTGACCTTAGACGAAAATGGTAAGTCTGTCGATGAGACTACATATCGAGGTATGATTGGTTCTTTATTATATTTAACTGCAAGTAGACCTGACATTATGTTCAGCGTATGTGTCTGTGTTAGATTTCAATCATGTCCTAAAGAGTCACATATGATTGCAGTTAAATGTATCTGGAGATATTTAATTGGTATATCTAATTTATATTTGTGGTATCCACTTGAGTGTAGTTTCGATCTAGTAGGAAATTTAGATGCAGATTATGCAGGATGTTCTTTAGATAGAAAAAGTACCTCTTCATTCGCTACGTTTGTTGGACCATGCATAATTACTTGGGGCTCAAAGAAGCAAAATTCGGTTGCGTTATCTACTGCTGAAGCTGAATATATCGCTGCAGGACTGATATGTTCTCAACTACTTTGGTTAAAGCAACAACTATGTGATTATGGTGTTAATGTTGGTTGTATGCCTGTATTTTGTGATAATACGAGTGCTATTATTCTTTCTAAAAATCCAGCTCAGCATTCTCGTACTAAGGATATAGACATTAGACATCATTTTTTTACGTGACCATGTAGATAACGGCAACATTAAACTCGAATTTTGTAGTACTGAAAATCAAAGGGCTGACATTTTAACAAAGGCGTTAGCGAGAAGACGTTTTGAGATTTTGCGGTTGGAAATTGGTTTAATCAGTAGCAATTAAAATCGTCATATTTATTTTATGAACATGCGTGACTGGCTAGAATAAGACGAGATTACATGACTGTGTCCGTGTATTCCATTGCTAGTATATTTGTGCTTAATATTATATATTTTACGTGAGTATCTTGCATATTAAGTATTTTATGGATATTGAATTATGAACCACATATTTGCCAAAAATCTATCTTATTCACTTTCCAAATTAAACCAAAATTCTACTCATAAAACTCTTGTTGGCCAAAAATTCTCAAAACAACAATATCTTACCATATCTTTTTATTTACCTAATACTATCCTTACCATATCTCACAAATATTTACCCTAAATTCCTTTTACAATCCTACCCAAATTCAAAAACAAAAAAAAAAGAGAAGGAAAAAGGACTCTACATAGCCGACACCTACATATGCCTAAGTACAAAAGAACAAAACCTAAGACTATTTTTCATAATTACCTATCCATATCACTATCAACACACATCACCACCTTCCTCCTTCTCTCCCTCTACAAGGCACAACAACAACAAAAAAAAATTAACCAAACAACAACTTCAAGCTCACAACAATGGCTTCCACAAGGTCCAAAAATACAAACACTCCAAACTCCAAAATTCCAACACCTAGCATGCCCACTAATCTCTCTCCTAAACCAAATCAAAGATCACCCTATTTGACCCAAACTGAGTCGGGTTTGGTTCTTGAGGGTACTACAAGGCGTAGATTAAATAAGGGGAAGAATAGGGTACAAGATGAGCTACCAAGAACAACAACAACACAGAAATCGAGGCTACCACTTGGACTCTGTTTCGGGATTTCTCACCTCAAGAAACGGCATCCGGACATGACGAGCTTCATTTAACAAAGGATGAACGAAAATTAGTTAACCGGGTTGCTAAATACGGTATTCATGGAGGTCGTAGTTTCCCGAAGGCATGGTGTGAAAAATATGAAGCTTTGGGATTCTTTAACGATTTCTTGAATTTTCAATAGTGGGAGAACGTGTCTCGGTTTTCTGGTCCGATTTATCCAAACGAGGTAATTCAGTTTTATGCTTCTGTTTCTTTGAAATCTGGTGTTTTGCATGCCGTGGTGAATGGTCGTGCAGTTTCCGTCACCATGGACGATTTTTGTGCTCTGTTTTTGGTTCCTGATGATGGAATCAAAATTGACCCGAGTACGTCATAAGACGAACTGGCGGACCCGGCTAAGTTGGAGGTTAAGAGGTATTTTCATGATGGGGCTACATGGTCTAGTTGTGTGTTGGCGGGAAATTTGTCCCCAAAATTAATGTTTTTGTTGAATTTTCTGTGGGACACGGTGGTCCCGCGTAGGGGTGGACGGGATAAAATGTCTTGATATGAAATGATGGTGGTAAAGAATTGGTTGGAAGGTAACCGGGTCAATCTTGCTTTCCTTGTCTTTTCTAGAATTTCTCAAACTGCTTTTTGGTAACCGAAGATAAAATTTACTCGACCCTTGACTTACCATATGGGATGTGGGTGTCTCGGGCTCTTGAGTCTAAGGGCGTTGTTGATACGACAAGCTATGGTGTTACCTTGAAAGATGGTATGTGTGATACGGTTTTGAAATTCATGAAATTGGAGGCTTTTGGTTCGGAATTGGTTTTTATGTCAAAAGGTGGTTCGCTTGTTGTGAAACCGAATGTGGCTGATTTTTCGGGGCTTGAATCAAAATTGGATGTGTTTATGGGTAATGTAATGGAGCGCCTTGATGCGCAAGATAAGAAAATTGATGCGGTTGTTGACAAGGTGGTCAAAACCGTGGCTACGAGGAACTCTAGCTCAACCCGTGACCGTGGAGGGTCGGGTGTGAGTAGTGAGTTGAGAGGTTGGATGACGGGAGTTGATAGTTTCCTAGCCAAAATTGAGAGGAATGTTGTCGATATTCGACAAGAGATTTTTAGGCAACGGGATCGGATGCAATTCTTGGTTAGCCAAGGAGGTGCGTTGGTGAAGAGTGGTTCGGAAATGCGTGAAGGTATGCACACTATTTTTTATGCGACGGAGGCTCTCTCTTTGAAGGTTCGGAACTTCGATGTATGCCTCACCGCCCAAGCTAATCATGTGAAGACGTGCGTTGATCGGCTTTCTACTCTTGAGTACCGTACCCGACCCGATTACATTGACCCCAACATCATTCGCCAACCCGATTTGCCTTGATTTTCTTATCATACCTTGTTTGTTTCTTATACTACTTAACCATTCGGCCCATTTTAGCTTTATACACTATCCTATTCGGCCCATTGGCACTACACTTTTCATTGTGGTTTGTCGTTTCAATTGACATTTAGTATTTGATTTTTCTTGATATGAATCGTTTAATATTTCGTATTTTGCATATCTATTTATTGCCTTGGAGTATGTTATTCTAGTCATTTCATATCTTTGTTCTTGTCTTTTCAATGATGCCAAGAGGGGGAAGAAATGATATGATTTGAGTCTTTGCTTAAGCTTGCTCCTTGTCAAGACTCGTTATCTCTTAAAGTCTTTCAAGTTATAACTTTGGCTAAGTTGTTATGTTCTTTCGATCAAAGTTGCTATAACTTTGGGAGTGTTTTTTTGAGGGGGAACCATACTTAGTCACAATGTTAAGAGAAATCATAAGAGACTTGTCATCATCAAAAAAGGGGAATTTGTAGGACCTATTTTATAGTTTTGATAATGACATGTATTTACTTGATAATGTGGTTTACTTAATATATCATATGCATGTAATTGTGTGTTTTAGTCTTATTATAGCTAACAACAATTACGAGAAGGAAGATCAAAGTTATAAGAACTTCAGGAATAACTTTGGAAGTTTACATGGAAGTTATAGCTACCTGCTGGTTAAAATTTTAAAGAAACGTTTCAAGCAAGATCTACCTCAAATAACACAAGACTCAAGATGGAGGGTCTTTGTGATCAAGATGAAGAGATGATCCGTATGCTGAAGATCTTTGTGAAGATTAGATAGTATAGGTCGTCATTCGGTAACAATTCCATTAAAGTGATTTTAAGTTCAAAGTTATAGCTTTAACCTATAACTTTGGATGATAAATGTCGATGCATGATTTTGGAAATAAATATTTTAAATGTTTTCAAAAGTGAAAGACTATTTTTATATTTATCAAAAGTTTTAATAGAGAATATATTTATGACATTCTATTGGTTAGTAATACAAGTTATGGGTTGTCATGCTACATGGTATTTCTATTATATTCTATCTCAATTTGTTGTTAACCTAATAAGCCCACCTAGGGTTTGAGCCACCTAGGGTTTCGTGTAAACCTAGGATTGTGCCTCCTAGGGTTGCGTACTCCTAGGGTTTCGTGTAGATAGGAAATTCGGCCTCCATAGGTTTGTTTTCCTTGTTTACCTTAATCTAGGATTCTACTATATCTTTACAACAATATTTTGAGATATTAAAGATAAATATATTTCTAAAAGATAAAGCAAATGATATTTTGAAATATTGAAGATAAATATCTTTCTTAAATATTAAGCTAGGGTTTTAGATTTTTATCTCCTATGCTTCTATTATAAATACTCCTTCCCATCTTAATCAATGTACAACACGACACACATACATACATTGAGAGAATTTTCCAAAATCGTTCTAAAATAAACCTTGAGCAAAATATTTATTATTTTTAGTGTTTGTTTTTCAAAAGATTCATGCATCAATCTTTGTCAATCGCTCGCGTGAAATACGTTATTGGATAATAGTACATCACATAATCTTACAATTCTTTAACGAGAATCTGTGTGAGTTATATTGTACTTTCTTATTAACGTAAGATAGTATAGAGTATTTAGCGATACTCACCTTGAGTTATAATCATAGTTGATTATACGAGTGGGTTGATAATTTTTGTAATCCGGAGAAAGGTACTAAAAATTATTAATCGAGAATAGTGGACGTAGGTTTCGACTTGTGAAACTGAACCACTTCAAAAATCCGTGTGCCTCTCTTTACTCTCTCTACTTTTCGTTATTTCGTTACTAGTGCTTACTTTGATTAATTAATTAGTTGATTTTAATCTATAAGATCAAATAATTAATTACATATCATATAAATCAAAAAAGTGGGGCTAGTTTTTTAATACTCAATTCACCCCCCTCTTTCGTATTCGATCAATAGACTCTACATTTAGTCTTGGTTAGATTAAGCATGGTTTGGCACCTAAAGTCATAGCTAGTTTAGCTATAACCATGATTTTTTGTGAAGCAAAGTTATAGGTTGTTGTACTATAACTTTGGAACTACTGAAGTAAAGTTATAAATGTTTTTACTATGACTTTGGTGATTTTCAAGCTCAAGATCATAGACGAAGTCTTAAAGAAGCTTGTGGAGCTCAAGATGAAGAGCTCATACTTTAAATGAAGTTATGATCAACATACTAAAGAACTCCAGGAAGATTTTGTAGTATAGGTCGTCGTTCAGTAACAATAATTTCAATGATAATTTTGGGAAGTAGAGTTATAGTTGTTTTAACAATAGCCTTACTTACCAAGCTCAAAGTTATAGGTGAACTTATTATAACTTTGGAGATGCAAATATAGGGCGGCTATTGAATATTTTCAAAACGGATTTTGAATATAGATTTAAATAATGTTTTTGACAAAAAGTATTTATAGTAGATTAAGGTTTTAAATTTATTTAGTTTGAATATTATTATGATTTCTCTATTGATTAGTAAAAAAACTTATGAGTTCTCATGTTATCTAGGGCTTTCATATATGTTTAAGACTAAACCCTAATTTATCTTACTAAGCCCAACAATGGAATAAGGTTTCACCTGTGGTCAAGGCCTATGAGCCGTCGGCACCTGTGATTAGCCATAGGTCCAACTAGGGTTTAAGTAAGTTGTAAACCTAAATATCTTTCTTGTTTCACAAGGGAGGCACATAGGTTACTAGGGTTTTGAATTTAACCTAATATATTCCTTGTTATCCAAGGGAGGCCACGGGTAGAGCTAGGGTTTCTAATAAAAACCTAGTTTCCGTCTCTACCATATATACAAATGCTTCCCATGCATATAAAACTAAGCTTTTCATACTAGAATTCTTCTTTTGCAAACGTGCCTAATATTTTCAAGTAAAATCTTGTTTTTGCAAAAACCGTATTTTCGAAAAGCCGCAATATACTCGTGAATTATTATTGAGAAAAACGTTATTGGATAATAGTGCTAGAATTGTTTCTTATACGTTCAATTGTGCGAACACCAAGAACAATCAAAAACACTTTTTTTTAACGTAAGATAGACTCGAGTATTTAGCGATACTCAACTTTGAATCGAGTATTTAACGATACTCAACTTTGAGTTACGACTAGTGTTAGTTGTACGAGTGGGTTGATAATTTTATAATCCGGAGTAGGTACTAAAATTATTAATCGAGAAATAGTGGACGTAGGTTTCAACGTGTGAATCTGAACCACTTCAAAAATCTCTTGTGTCTCATGTCTCTTTATTTGTTCTACTTATTTCGTTATTTACTTACTCACTACAAGTTATTATTTGGTTGAATTTAATTAATAAATCCAAACTACTATTACTTCACACGCTCATACGGACAATCGAAAAAGTAGGCATACTTCATTTTTACTCAATTCATTCTCCTCTTGAGTATTTGGGATAAATAGACTCTACAACAAAGGAAGAATGACAAAAGACAACAATTCCGGCCAATAGAGGTGGCTTCCGGCAAACTGTCGGCCGGTCGCCTTACCGGCGCCAAGAGAACATTCATTTTGTGCGAAAAATTGAAATTTGGCTAAGCGAGGGTCCCCTGCCGGTAGACTGGCTGTCGGCCGAGCGGTAGAGGAGCCCAGGTCTTCCTCTTAGTGCGTCGTCTTCAGTGCTCGCGTCTCCGTGGCTAACTGGCAAAAGGGTCTTCCTTCTCCTCTTTATCTGCGTGAGGTGTGGTTGTGTTAGGGGACAATCGACCGTCGGCGCTGCCCAGGCCGGCGCTGCCCCAGTTGCTGCTTCCTTCACGGTGGCTGCTAAGGTGGTGACTGGCGGCCGTCAGTGGTTGGGGCAGGAGGGTGGTGCTTTCCCCTTTCGTTGTCTTATTCATCCTTTCTTTCTGTCTCCTTTTTTTTTTCCTTTTTTTTTCTTTATGTATATGTTTAGTGACGGTTTGTTGCTTCTCATCCCGTCTCGTCCTTGTCTCGACATATTTCGTATAAAATGACACGGAATTATATAATATGAGAGTACACGGAATAAGGGACAAAATATAATAAAACTAACGCTAAAACCATATTAAATAAGCCCGAAAAGATGGAGAATAAAGACGGGAAACGGCCTAAATTAATCGTATATTAGTTATTACCCTTTATTCCTCACAAGAAACGTCAACTTAACAACGCAAATGGTAATAGTATCGTCACCAGCATACGCGAGTGGTCAAAATATTTACTCTTAACAATGTAATACGTAAACCATTCCACAGTATTTGCCACATAAACCCATATAATTTAAGCCGCACGACCATCTTATTAATTTAACGCCAAACCTTACACGAAGTAGCATGTGGTATTTAATCATTTAGAATTAATATTCACCATTCCTGTACCGGTCATTAAATTCTAAATTGACTATAATACCCCAAATTCCAACTTACAAAAAGAAGCTAAACCCTTGCATATAATATTACACGTAACATAAAGATATAGTTGCCTAATAGCAAATGAGTGTATTTCTTGTAATATCGGCAGTACATTCTAACAGGTTATTGACAAAAACATGTTATGTGCCTCGAACTACAACGATCATATTATTTAACTAGGACGATAGCGTAAATGATAGTTTGCCACATTCTGCCTAAACGTGTCGCCATACCAGATATGATTAAAATATTGGGTGTCACTAATGATAAGCGTTAGATTCTCGCCCCCTTAACTATTAGATATTGACAATCATGTTGCAATTCATACTATCAATTTAAATGCTCGTATACAATGTGAAATTTAGAATTCACCGCACAACACACGTATAATTTAAACAATGCAATCCTGAAATTTTGAGATCCTTTACTCATACTCGGTCGAGTAAGGTGCACTCGCTCGAGTATACTACGGTCGAGTATAGTGTACTCGATCAAGTGGACTACACTCGGTCGAGTGCACAATATCACTTAATATTCCAGCAGCTACTGACTTAGTCACACTCGATCGAGTCACACTCGATCAAGTGTCCTGGTATACTCGATCGAGTTACGCTTACCCGGTCGAGTACCGCGTGCCCGGTCGAGTACCGCTTGCCACTCGGTCGAGTGCAACTCGATGCTCAAGATACGTCAAACACATTTACTTCCTTTCCAATTATACAAGTAAAACGATATAATGCCAAATGAATTAGCAACTAAACCAAGCTTAATTCACATCTTATCATGGCGTTCTCATCTAATAACTACTATTAACATAATCATCGACCAAAGTCTTGGCCTTATGGCCGATTATAACATCAAAAATAAATTGTTCCAAGTACCAACAAGTTCAGATAACATCAACTAAGAGGTGTGCATATTCACCAACTCAAACTAGGTCTCACTGATCCCGATCCTCATCCATGTCCTCGTCGCCAGCTGTCCCAGAGGTACCCTCATCATCATCATGACCGGATGTACCCTCGGCCCCTTCCCTAGTACGGAACGACGTACTAAACTAAGCACCCCACGGCTAGGTAAGGCAATAATACCCATGGCCAATAGAGGTTCGCATCCCGTTCGGTGCAGCCCATAGCACTTAAACACACTACTATTATCGTCAACCCCTATCTACCATGCCGGCTGAGCTACGTTAGTCCCCACATTTTGGATAGGAGCCAACTCCTGAAGGTTCCTCATCACTAGCGCATTTCACAACCTCTCCGTCAGCTCACTAACCTGCATCCCGGGATCATGCACCGTAGGGTAGTGCGGATACTGGTAGTAAGGTTGATAACGGTAAGGCCGCCCTCCTCCGACGGGTAGTCACGACAAGCTCAACCATGTCTACTAAGAGCTGGTCAGGGATAAGGTAGGTCTAAGGGTATCCCACCGACTCGTCGCTATCAGCATTCGGCCCCGCCAGATGTTCAATCACAGAAAGGCCATCCCCGGCAGGTAAGGTCAACCACATTCCCCCCTTAACCCTCCATGCTAGCACTCTACCTTCCAACTCTCTTACCAACTTAAGATGCAAAAGATAGTCAAAGTTTATAATAGGGACGCCCTCAAACAAGGCAGGGAGGTTCTCGGTGGGGGTAAAGTCAGCTTAGCTCTGAACGAGGCGAGTCACTATAGCAGCGCAACTGAGGGGACGGTGCCTCGGTGAGGTCATTTGAACTAGACTGGCACATACTATAGCGGGAACATTATAATAAAATTGGTCCTCCCGCCTAGGGTTAAGGTAGGTCACCGCCAACAACACTTCATTCTAATTGAGCTTACTTACATCGTTCCTACCATAAAGTAAACAAGTTAACATTCTCAAAACAAGTCGGCCTGTAAACAAGAGAAAGTAGGTGGTAGCCCCAAACTTGATCATATGGTCTATACACTAAGCTCATCGACTTTGGTCAAGCCTAGGTCCTCAGCCACCTCGTCTAAGTTCAGGTTAAAATCCCTATTCATCACCCAAAAGCTCACCCTATTACCATCCACATCATAAGCATACGAGCTCAAAAATTCTAGAGATTAGAAAGCATAAGACTTCTTTCAAAGTTGATACAACCCTCTCATGCCCAAGTGACAGGGTTGTCGCGTACCCTAATCAAAGATAAATAACCCAGACTAGGCTAACAACAAATTAATGTAATTAGGGAAGTAAGGGGTCGATCTCGAGGAGACGGGAGATACTTGTGAATAGTTATGGTTAGAGCTCTATCTTGTACGATTGGCAAATGTTTATCACTAATTACTAAATGCTATAATAAAAATGATAACAATTCAATAAAGAAAAGGATCTAGGGAAGTAGGTTCACACATGTAGATTAACGTATTGATGAAATTGGATTTAGAACATGCAAATAATTTATTGTGAGTTCGTAAGAATGATGTGTTCATTACAATCATAGATCAGATGGTCTAGCAGGCTTTTAGGCAATTTACTAGGTCTTAATCCACCATGTCATGCTTCGTCTATTCAATTCACGTATTTCTACCTTGGAAAAGAATTCCATTTTAGTCAATGATTTTGGCCAGAAATCGTTTACCATCGTTAGAATCCAAACATGCATAGACACAATGTTTTAAAAGCACAATTTCTTTTATCCATTTATCATCTTTTAATCAACCTAACATGGCTACCCTACACCCTAGAAAAACGACTACTTATGCATGATTAACAATGAAAGGGCAACTAAGATGATAAAACTAAGAATGGTAAACATGATAAAGGAAATACTAAAAGAAAATGAAACTATAATGTAAACACGAGAATAAAGATTACCGGAAAGGATGAGCAAAGATCGAAATGGAATAAGAACTTGAATAGGAAATGCATACCCGGAAACTTGAGTTCCAATTACAAGTAGAACCATACAATTGAATAAAACTTAGAACTAAACTAAACTAAACTAAACTAGAGAAAACTAAAACTAAACTAAACTAAGAAAGATAAGAGAAAGAAGAAAAACTAAACTAAAGAGAGAAGTGTTGTGTATGTTGTTGTTGTTCAAATTGTGTGTGATGCATAGGCTATTTATAGGGTTGAGAGGCTGCCCAAATGCGTCCGGATTCATACCCTAGACAACCTAATAAAGCACTCCATTAAGGCTTAGTAGAAGAAGAGCCAAGAAGCGTTCATTAGCAAACATACCCGATCGGGGATGTGGTAATCCGATCGGGGATGTTGTCTGTTCAGAATTTTGACTTTCATTTGATCTTCCATTGGTACGTGACTTTATCTACCTTGACTCCATTGACTTATTCGAATGGGGACGTAACTAAAACCTCTTGGGCCTCATTTCCTCCCCTATTTGAGCTTGATCATGTCCCCAAGGGTTAAGGGTCGGAGCATGAGGTTTGAGACGACTTTCGACGACGAATAGCAAAACCGTCGCAACTTGTCCATATGAGCTCGTAATGACTTGAAACTTGTTCCGTTTGACTCGGAACCTCTAGATCTTTATAGCATGCCATCTTAACCTCACGTAATCGTCCTTCTTAGCTTCTCCTTGATTATATTTCCTTCAAATGACGGGATTTGAAGTAGAAACGACTCAATTCCTACAAATGACATTAAAGCACGAGAAATACTGCAAAGGAGAGATTAGATCATAAAACCACTACTTAAAGTGGATAAACCATATCAAATCGAGCTAAAATGAGGGGATAAAATCATACAAATATTCACTTATCAAACTCCCTCAAGCTCAACCCTTGTTTGTCCTCAAGCAAGCATGCAATAACAAACATGACAAGGACAAGGGCGACGAGCAACAATCAATCCAACCAAATGCAAATCCCATCAAGTAGCTTATGAAACACATGCCGAAACAACGTGGGCATAGGGAAAATGCAAAACATGGTTGAGATATACATAACGGCGCAGCATAAGGAACATCAAATAGACTTTTGGGCTCTTGCATGATCTTTTGACAATGGACTCTCACGGTGCACTCAACACTCAAATTTTTATGTAAATCCAGGAAATACTATTTTATATTTGAGTGGCACTCTTCTATCTACGACTCATGAGAATGCGCCCGCAATCTAATATGGTAAACATTCCAAAACTACAAGTCAAAACAATCATGAAAAGCATAGAAAGAAGCCAAAAGCAAGAAGAAGGCTATGGGAGATGGGTAACAAAGTGGACAAATGAATTATGGTAATGTGGAGCTAAGGTCAAGCTAGCAACATACCAATTATGCAAGGATGCTCAATCAAAACTCGGAACCATTCCCAAGAAAATAAAACTAAGCCAAAAATAGCAAATTGGCTTATACTCATGACAACACAAGAGTAAATTTCCCAACTTTTTGAATTTCGGATCATGGAAATAACACTCACAACTTCTTCTTCTTTTCATATCCCATTTTTTTTTCTTTTCAATACATGCTTCTTTCTTTCTTTTCATTCTTTCATATTCAACATCATTTTTTTCATTTCTTTTTCTTTTTCTTCTTTTTAATTCTTTTTCTTTGAACTCTCTTTTTTTTTTCTTTTTCTTCGGCACGACAATCAGTAATTCCGTCCAATCAAGATCACTTTGACATAACTTTGAACAATATCCCAAATGACCACCCAAACACAAACGGTATAGCTACTAACTTAACAAGGTAGGCAATATTTTTACATGTAGCTAATGAAGTGTGAAACAACGTGAAAAGGGGCTAAATTTAGGCAATGGATTCAAAGTGAATGTCTTCAAATGCTTTTAAAATCATGAATGTAATGCTCACTAGAAATGATATGAAAACCATACTTGTGCGTTTTTGATGTGACGCAAATCATAAGGAGAAACTACACACACCTAATTGGGATCGGGTATAGATGTACCGATCACTGGAGCCTCTACCTTACCGTATATGTAGTTTGCCAAAGTCTAGATCAAGCCTAATAAGTCTAAAATCAATCCCTCACCCACTCTGTACAAGACATCCCCATGTATGCAAAATCTCGTCAAAAGCGTGAAACATTGGCTAAAAAGCTACAATAAGGGAAATGCATTGAGGAATGGCATTATGCACAACACAATTGGGTGGACACTAAAACGGACACGGACACGGACACGTGATACGGCATCTCGTGAAATTTAGGACACGGGACATGATGTTTAAATTTAATAAAATATATATTTTATAGTTATAAACAACATACGATTTTATTTTTGTATTAGTATTTGATATTAAATATAAATAATTGAAGGTAAATTTGACTTTGACTATAATTCATTCTCATTTTCTATCCAAACTCATATTCGAATCAATCGCTTTTAATTTTCGACCTCTCATTCCTTGTTTATAAGTGACCGTGTGTCCGACACGGGGAGAAGTGTCCATGCTACCTAGAGTATAACCATAAATGGCCCCTACACTTTTCTGGGTCTTTGAGGCAAAATGAAAGGATAATTATTGACCGGGACGGAGGTGGTACAATTCATTAATACCGACGTAGAATTCAAGAAAACACGAAGGTACCATGTAGAATGAAGATGAGCAGAAGCTTAGAGGCAGATGGGTATTGGCACAATGCAAGCAAGTAGAAAATAAACAAGAAATGAGAAAGAGATAATAGGCACCTGACTGCAAACATGAGCAGGAGCTTAGAGGCAGATGGGTATTCATGATAAAGCTGTGTAGTTGTTCTGAAAATAGAGAAATTCCTCATGGCTTAGATCACCTATTCTTGAATTTCAGCAACGATCATACGGAGAACTAAATATGGAATAGTAGTCACACACTGACACACTTATTTGCTGTGCTATATTACTGATTTGATAATTGACTGAGTAGATGAACCACAAAGTCAATGAATTATCATGACCTCGTGGAGTCATGGGTGAACGTGAACGTGCCAAACACCCACTTACTTTTATCCATTCAACGACCAAAGTTGAGGAGGTTTTTTTTTTTTCTAAAATGGTGTTCAACAAAAAAAAAAAGTAATTAGTAAAGTGGGTGTGTTTTTAAACTAACTAGTTTTAAACCGTGCAAATTGCACGGGTATGTTGTTTCATCTTTGTTAATATAAAGTTTTTGAGTTATGAAGTTATATTTAAGATTTTAAATTTGAATTATAAATTCCAATAGTAATTAGCGTAAATGATGCTCTAGTGTCAATCGACCGAGTAGTTGCGGTACTACAATACTTTCACTTACTTAAACTTCATTAAAGCCCGGTTGAATAGTTGCTGACCGTGCAATTTATTTAGCATGTTTCATTTACTTAAACTTGTCTATGTTTATAGGACCTTTGCGTGGGAGAAAATGAAATTTTTAATACGTGCATAATTAAAATGAAAATTTTGGCCCGGTTTGAATAGTTGTAGACCTCCACAAATGATTACACCCGATTTTCATTTAATAAAATCCGAGCAAGTTTTTTAACGTTCTTTAATAAATAATAAAAATAATTGTCAAACAAACTAACAAATTATTTATAAAGTGGGGGTATAAGTTACTCCGAATAACGGGTATACACGAAGTCACGGGTCAAATCAGCCCTAAACAAACCTTATAAACCAAATTCTCATATAAGACATGCATTATCCGTCTTAAACATAAGACGATTTAAATAATTACAAATCACCCCACTTGTTGTTTAAAAAATACCAAAAAAGTTATCTTTACTACCATTATATATTAGACTATTAGTATTTGACATATCTTAAACTTAATACAGATGGTACCCGTATCCGTTCCCGTGCCCGTCTTAAATAAGACTTAAGAACCTTAATTGTCTCCATCTAAAAACTCGAAAACCCTCTAACCCCGCGTTTATAACCATTACACGATATCACCTCTCATGTCCACCTTCAAAATTAAAGTTGTTACTACCCAAAATATCTAAAAAAAATTGGTCATAAATCAAATATAAGCCTATTTGCTCTCTCTATCTTTCCATAAACTTATCGTCATATGTACATGATTTATAAATATATAGTTACGTAATTATATCAAATATACCTTTCATGGGCTCAAGGATGTTTTTAAGGTTTCTATTTGCAGCCGATTCACAGTTACTGTATGTTTTTTTATCATTCATTTATGTTTTGCATGTACCCAATATAATTGTCAGACAAATAAATTATAAACAATTTTTTTTTCCGCAAATTCTGATTCTTCTAATTATCAAGTTCAATATAAGACTAAAATACGTATAATTCTGATTCTTCTAATCATCCATTCAAACGTACAATACGTTGACAACATCTCTCACGCTAAATGACACGCACTAGCATCATGTACAAGCCGTATGTTTAAAAACACATCCACGCGATAAGCATTTCCCTGAACGCATACACGATTCAATACATTTCGTATATGTAGACTTATTTCCTCCTGGTAGGACGACGATATAAATATCCGATCCTAGTCTAAACTTGGCCAGACTCTCGAAATAACATTTTCCGATTCGACATGCGATAAACGTTTCGCATCAAAGACTCGGTCAATCATAGACGCCGAGTACCCCAAATTCGGTCAACCTTCACGAAAGAGGCGGAAAAGAGCACAAGCATCATAACAAGCGGTACTCTACATGCAATGACACCACCTCGCAAGTATAAAACATTTGACGGCCGGATCGATCAACGCAAAGCGTTCGCCTCCCAACAACGTCGTCATATGCCCACTAACACATGCAATTAAGCAGTAAGGATACACTCCTCGTTCCGACATTCCAGCCTTACGAACGTGGAGGTAGCCAAGGGAATGAGAGTACAAAGCACATAACAAATAGTGCTCAAACCAATAACATGTGTAAAACTGACTCAAAGTGGGACATATAAAAAACCGTCACAAAACATGTGATACAAGCGAAGGGAATATCATATATTCGAAACATTAATATTTAAAGTCATTACGTAAGTTTATACGATAGACGAACCATCGGAATTATTATAAATGTAAAACATAAGTAAGAAATACAAATGGAAAGTCAGCGTGTGCCAGCCGGTCAAGGGGACCGGCTGCCGGCTACCCGGCTGGCACCCATAGTAACAATTGAAAACCAACCAAAATAGAGCGTGTCCCAGCCGGTCAAAGGGACCGGCTGCGGGCTACCCGGCTGGGACCAAGGTCATACGAGAAAAACAAAGGTAAATTGAGGTGTGTCGGTCGGCTGACCGGCTGCCGGTCGGCCGGCTGAGACATAAAGCATTAGTAAATTTTTACGTAAAAACAATTAATGTCAATGATAATAAAAATCAAACTGTTGTTGTTAAAGAACATGACGTGTCTAGTATTGATGAGTCTGAACCTGATCTTCAACGTGAAGAATTTAGAAATAATGAGTTCAGATGGTTTTATGACATAGCTTTCGATTACACATCTATACCTTCAAAATCTAAAGTTTATGTGAATTAGAAGCCGTCATTTAAACCTAATGTGCGTTACAATAGAAAACCTAGAAAACCCTTTGTTAAAAAAGTTGTAAAACAGGTATGGGTTAGGAAGGATCAAATATACGGAGTCACTAACCACAAAGGACCCAACTTAGCCTAGGTACCTAAAAGTTGTATTTGATTTCTTTGCAGATAATAGTGAAAGAAAACAACCTATGGTATCTCGACAGTGGTTTTCGAGACACATGACCGGAAACAAGTATCTTTTTCATTCACTAGATCCCTTCAACGGTGGCAATGTCACTTTTGGAGACAACAAAAAGGGCAAAATAATCGGTGTAAGTAAAATTGGTATATCTTCTTCACATGATATTAATAATGTTTATCTGGTAGATGGTCTTAAACATAACTTGCTAAGTATCTCTCAATTATGTGACAAAGGCATTTTGCGACAAATTTGTTGCGACGGAATTCAAATCCGTCACAAAATTGACTTTGCGACGGAATTTTTGATGTTTTGCAACGGATGTTTTGCGACGGATTGCATTCCGTCGCAATACATCATTTTGCGACGGATTTTGCGACGGAAATTCCGTCGCAAATAATTTTGTTAGCACGGAATTTTTGGCTCGCGCGGGAAAATATATTTGCGACGGATTAATGTATTTGCGACGAAAATTCCGTCGCAAATCCATCCCACATCGGAAAAAAACAGCACATTTCTTATGTTTATATAGAATCCCTCACTTCTTACATTGAATATGTGATTTATGAATTGAAGCGGAAAAACATGCGGTAAAAAAAATCGCGCGAGATGAATTCACGCGCGAAATGATAAAATGAAAAAAAAAAATTATGAATAGTGTTTGCGACGGAATGTTGCGACGGAATTTCTGTCGCAGAATCTACCTTTTGCGACGAAAATTTGCGACGCAGTGCTTGTGACGGAAATTCCGTCGCAAATGCCTTTTTGCGACGGAAATTCCGTCGCAAATGCCTTTTTGCGACGGAATTAAGGGTATTTGCGACAGGATTGTCCGTCGCTATTCAGATTTTTTTTTGTAGTGTAATAAAGTAGTTTTTCATTCAAATGTTTGTCGTATCATAATTGAAGGTACTAGTAATGTTATTCTAGAAGGTCTACGTAAAAGGAACGTGTATATGATTGATTTAAACAAAGTCACTACAAGTTCCTTTACGTGCATGAAAGTTACTGTGGATGATTCATGCTTGTGGCACAAGAGGTTTGCACACATCAGTCCAACAATTTTAAAGAAACTCAAATTGTAGGATTTAGTTGAGGGTTTACCCTTAATCAAATTCGAACAAGAAAAGATGTGTGACTCATGTGCCCGTTGTAAACAATTTAGATCTTCATTCAAACCAAAACGAGTAGTAAGTACAGATCGTCCACTTGAGTTAGTACACACGGATTTGTGTGGACCTATAAAAGTCAGAAGCCGTGGTGGATCAAGGTACGTATTCCTCCTAGTCGATGACTACTCAAGGTATGTATGGCCTATCTTTCTATTTACTAAAGATGAAACTTTCGATAAGTTTGTAGTATTAATGAAGGTTGCCCAAAACAAGTATGATAAAAAGTTAGTTTCCATTCGTACGGATCATGGCACCGAATTTGATAATCATGCTTTTATAGAATATTGTAGGGAGAATGGTGTAGGACATAACTTTTCTGCACCACGAACCCCACAACAAAACGGTGTTGTGGAACGTATGAATAGAACACTAGAGGACATGGCTCACACTATGCTTTTGTGTAGTGGCCTTCCTAAGAACGTTTGGGCTGAAGCCATTAGTACTGCATGCTATGTGCACAATAGAGCTATGATTAGACCAATTTTAAAAAAGACTCCCTATGAACTTTAAAGAGGGAGAAAACCCAATATAGCTCATCTTCGTTGCTTCGGTAGTAAATGTTTTGTCCATAATAATGGAAAAAGTAATTTAAGCAAATTTGATCCATGAAGTGACGAAGCTGTGTTTGTTGGTTATTCTAATCATAGATAAAGCTTTTAAAGTTTTTAACAAAAGAATTTTGTACATAGAAGAAAGTGTTCATGTTGTATTTGATGAAGATAATGTGCCTGAGCAAGTTGAACAGAATGAAGAAGAAGACATGAATGATCCCGACTTTCGCCTTTCAAGGGATGATTTACCAGAAATCAATGAAGAAGTTATTGAAGGAATTAATGATGAACTTGATAAATCCGCAAATGATCTTCAAAAGAGAACTGAGATAATTGTTGATGATACGAATGTCTCTTCTCAAAATAAGGAAAAGGAAACCGAAGTTATAACTAATGATGCGATAACTTTGGACCCAGATCAAGATATTGTAACTAAAGTTGTACCAACTTTAGCTATAACCCCGGAGTCCAACTCAGGGGGAACCAATCTTGACTCTGAATCATTTATGGAAAGTGAGAGTTCATTAGATGATGATGAGCCTAAGAACTCTAAGAAATGGAAATATAAGAGTTCTCATACTATGGATAGTATCCTAGGAAGTTTGAATAAGGGAGTTCAAACAAGACGAACATAGAGCCTACCAACATCAAGGAAGCACTTGCAGAATCCGACTGGTTTGTGGCAATGCAAGAGGAGCTTCAACAGTTCGAACGTAATAAAGTTTGGCACCTAGTGCCACGTCCTAATAGTCGAACTGTGATTGGTACTCGACGGGTATTCAGGAACAAATTGGATGACTCAGGAGTTATAGTTCGTAATAAGGCTCGATTGGTCGTTCAAGGGTATAATCAACAGGAAGGAATTGATTGTGACGAGACCTTTGCACTTGTAGCAAGACTTGAAGCTATTCGTCTCCTTATCGCCTTCGAAGCTCATAAAGGAATGAAATTGTACCAAATGGACTTTAAGACTGCGTTTCTTAACGGATATTTGGAAGAAGAGGTTTTTGTTGAACAACCTCCCGGATTTTTAAATAGCAAATTTCAAAACCATGTTGTTAAACTCGATAAAGCTTTATATGGTTTGAAACAAGCGCCTAGGGCTTGGTACTACAGATTATATAAATTTTTACTACAAAACAATTTTAAAAGAGGATCTGTCGACAAAACCCTATTTTTAAAATCCGAGGGTTCTGATTTACTTGTTGCTTAAATTTATGTAGAAGATATTATTTGTGGTTATACTAACAATAAATTGTGCAAGTACTTTTCAGATCTAATGACCTCAATATTTGAAATGAGCATGATGGGAGAATTGAAATTCTTCCTAGGATTGCAAATTCAACAAACTTAGGAAGGAATAAAGATTCACCAACAAAATTATGTCAAGAAGCTAATAAGAAAATTTGGTATGGAGAATGCTCATCCAATGGACACACCTATGTTAACTGATAAAAAGTTAACCTTAGACGAAAATGGTAAGTGTGTCGATTAAACTACATATCGTGGTATGATTGGTTCCTTATTATATTTAACTGCAAGTAGACCTGACATTATGTTTAGCGTATGTGTCTGTGCTATATTTAAATCTTGTCCTAAAGAGTCACATATGATTGCACTTAAACGTTTCTTGAGATATTTAATTGGTACATCTAATTTATATTTGTGGTATCCACTTGAGTGTAATTTCGATCTAGTAGGATATTCAGATGCAGATTATGCAGGATGTTCTTTACATAGAAAAAGTACCTCTGGATTCGCTACGTTTGTTGGACCATGCATAATTACTTGGAGCTCAAAGAAGCAAAATTTGGTTGCGTTATCTACTGCTGAAGCCGAATATATCGCGGCAAGACTGGTATGTTCTCAACTACTTTGGTTAAAGCAACAACTATGTGATTACGGTGTTAATGTTGGTTGTATGCCTGTATTTTGTGATAATACGAGTGTTATTATTATTTCTAAGAATCCAGCTCAAAATTATCGTACTAAGCATATAGACATTAGACATCATTTTTTACGTGACCATGTAGAAAAGGGCAACATTAAACTCGAATTTTGTAGTACTGAAAATCAATGTGCTGACATTTTAACAAAGGCGTTAGCGAGAAGACATTTTGAGATTTTGCGGTTGGAAATTAGTTTAATCGGTAGCAATTAAATTCGTCATATTTATTTTATGGACCTGCGTGACTGGCTAGAATAAGACGAGATTATATGACTGTGTCCGTGTATTCCATTGCTAGTATATTTGTGCTTAATATTATATATTTTACGTGAGTATCTTTCATATTAAGTATTTTATGGATATTGAATTATGGACCACATATTTGCCAAAAATCTATCTTATTCACTTTCCAAATTAAATCAAAATTCTACCCATAAAACTCATGTTGACCGAAAATCTTCACACAACAATATCTTACCATATCTTTTTTATTTACCTAACCCTATCCTTACTCTATCTCACAAATATTTATCCTATATTCCTTTTACAATCCTACCCAAATTCAAAAACAAAACAAAAATAAAGGAAAAAGGACTCTAAGAGCCGGCACCTACATATGCCTAAGTACAAAAGTACAAAACCCAAGACTCCCTTCATAATTACCCATCCCTGTCACTATCAAAACACATCACCAACTCCATCTTTCTCTCCTTCTTCACGAAACCAACAAAAAAAATCATCAACACCATCAACAATGGCTTCCACAAGGTCCAAAAATACCAACACCCCAAACTCCAAAATTCCAACACCAATCATGCACAATAATCTCTCTCCTAAACCAAAACAAAAATCACCCAACTTGACCCAAACCGAGTCGGGTTCGGTTCTTGAGGGTACTAAAAGGCGTAGATTAAATAAGGGGAAGAATAGGGTACAAGATGAAGCTAACAAGGACAAAGACAACACGGAAATCGAGGCAACTCCACGGTCTCTGTTTCGCGAGTTCTCACCTCAAGAAACAACATCCGGACTTGACAAGCTTTGTTTAACAAAGGATGAACGAAAATTAGTTAACCGGGTTGCTAAATACGGTATTCATGGAGGTCGTAGTTTCCCGAAGGCATGGTGTGAAAAATATGAAGCTTTGGGATTCTTTAATGATTTCTGGAATTTTCAAGAGTGGGAGAACGTGTCTCGGTTTACAGGTCCTATTTATCCAATAGAGGTAATTCACTTTTACGCTTCTGTTTCTTTGAAATCTGGAGTTTTGCATGCCGTGGTTAATGGCCGCGCAGTTTCGGTCTTCATTGACGATTTTTGTACTCTGTTTTTGGTTCCTGATGATGGAATCAAAATTGACCCGAGTACGTCATGGGACGAACTGTCGGACCCGGCTAAGTTGGAGGTTAAGAGGTATTTTGATGATGGAGCTACATTGTCTAGTTGTGTGTTGGCGGGAAATTTGTCCCCAAAATTAAAATTTCTGTTAAATTTTCTGTGGAATACGGTGGTTCCGCGTCGGGGTAGACGGGATAAGGTTGCGTGCTATGAGATGATGGTCGTTAAAAATTGGTTGGAAGGTAACCATGTCAACCTTGCTTTCCTTGTGTTTTCTCGAATTTCTCAAACTGGCTTTTCGGTAACCGAAGACAAAGTCTATTCGACCCTAAACTTACCCTATGGGATGTGGGTGTCTCGGGTTCTTGAGGCTAAGGGGGTTATTGATCCGACTAGCTATGGTGTTAATTAAAAGATTGATATGTGTGATATGTTTTTGAAATTCATGAAATTGGAGGCTTTGGGTCCGGAATTGGCTTTTCAATCAAAAGGTGGTTCGAATGTTGTGAAACCGAATGTGGCTGATTTTTCCGATCTAGAATCAAAATTGGAATTGTTTATGGGAAAGGTAATGGAGCACCTTGATGCGCAAGAAAAAAAAATTGATGCGGTTGTTGACAAGGTGGTCAAAACCGTGGCTATGGGGAACTCTAGCTCAACCCGTGACCGTGGTCGGTTGGGTGTGAGTGGTGAGTTGGAGGTTGGATGACGGGCGTGTTGGAGTAGGTGTCCTCCACAATAGTGCGCCACATGATAAATCTTATTAAGGAATATAATTGGGATATTTATTGATTATATATATGATTAGTCAGTTGATTAACGTAAATCAATAACGGTTGACTGACTAGAGTTTGATGTTATTGTCGTATGACGGCGGTGATCAACTGATCCCTTTTGGTCACACCTAAAGGATGACATCCAAATAGTAACTAATTATTTGTATACGATTCAGTTAATTAGTACATTACATATATTCGATATGTACGAGAGTTAATTGTAAGAAATTGAGTTAAGAACTCAAATTCGATTAAGTTTATTTTTTAATTATGCGATAATTGACTAATAAATTTATATCTTATTTTAATACGATTAAATAAGATTTAACTTAGTAATTAATCGTTAAATTACTAAATTAGTTGAGGTTTTGAGATTGAGGTAATTAGTTAATTATATTTACAAAGAGTTGTAAAATAAATTAACTAAGCATTGTGGGACCCATTATATATTGATATAATGGTAGAATATTACTTAAAATGTTAAGTACATATTATTCATTTATTTGTGTCATATAATTGTTATATGATCATATTAACACTTAATTATACAAGATAATTAAGCATATGATTAATAAGTATTTGTGGGACAAATATCAAAAATCAAAATGGATCAAAATAGCCCTCGCATGGCCGGTTAGAGTGTAGTGGATAGTGATGATGGTTGCTCTTATTCATACTCACAAGTAACATGTGATTATGACATGAATAGTAAACCTAAAATCATTTTATTCACTACAACACACCACCACTTTGCATGACAATAAAATAAGAAGAAAAATCACTCTTGGTTGAGCATAGAGGCTGGCCCTCTTGGCTATAAATTGAACAATTGTTGTTCAATTTATCACTAGTTCATTCTTGCTTATTTTCATACATCTCTCAAAAACTCTTCTTCTCTCTAAAAAACTCTCAAATACTAATATTTCTTAAGTATTACTAGTGTAGTAATATAGTCTAATATTAGTAGTATAATATCTATCTTATTATCTAGTTAATAATCAGAGTAGATTATTTGGGTTCATCTTGGTGCAACTTAGAGGAGATCTTCTAGTTTGGAGATTACTTGTGTTCATCCATATTATTAGCTCAAGAACAACAAGAAGGAGTTCTTGTTGTGCCCTTATATTTTCCATATCAATGTGAGGAAATTTCTTATCTTATATAAATGTCTTTATATTTGCATGCATGTTACATAGATCATTAAATACTAAATTAACAAGTAATTTAGTAACTAATTATAGGAGTCTAATTAAGGTCTATGGACTTTCATGTGGTATCAGAGCTAGCTTGTAGCATGCATGTTCATTTTTGACATTTTTTATTAAGGTTATAAGATAACTAATAAATCAAAAATTTAAGTTAAAAAGCGATTCTGACAAAATCTTTTGGTGCATGTATACCTACTGACCTCAAAATGTTTGTGGTAAAATTTCGTGATTATAGGGATTGATTTGCTATTTAGTTTGATTTTTGGCGTTTAAACCGAGTTAACATGCATTTTATGAGTTAAAAGTTAACTAAAAATAGTTGCATGTTGATTCTGGCCATGAAATTTTAATATGATCTCACATGCATGTCTTACATATTTTATGTAAAAGTTCGTGACTTTTAGTTAAGTATTGCATGTTTATTGATTTTTATATGATAAAAGTCGATAATATGAGATTATAATGTTCATAAAAATGAAACGTCCTTTTCTGGTCTTGCAAATTTTTGGTACCTTTTAAATTCTGATGTTGATACTCTTGGTGAAATTTCATAATTGTTTTCGCTGTTTTACTATATTTAATGATTTTTATTTCATAAAACCATTAAATACTAAGTTATTTGTTCATAAAATTAATTTAAATTTTTGAGCAAATGTTTTTTATTTTTTGAGTTCCTGGATTTGTTCCAGAATGTACAAAATTTTTGGTTTCAAATTTTATGATGTTTATATTTTATATTGGTTTTATTTCATAATTGTTAGGATTAAACCGTAATATTTAGCAAATGAAATCAAATCGATCTAATTAATGACCAACAAAATTAGTAGTGACTAATTTTGAGTTCTAAAACAGTTTAGTTAATTAGTTTGAATTTAAATGAGATTTAAATGTTGATATTGATTTTTAATGGTTAAAAATCAATAAATCCCGGAAAACAATCGAGCTACAATGAGCATGAATGAATTTAGGACGATTTTGGCATGAATTTTGCAGCAATTTAATTTTTTTATGGTTGAATAAATGAATTTAATTTATTTAATAATTTATGCAAATTTTGTACCTAGTATGGCCTAGTTATTTTTAATCGTTATTACCTGCAATGTAAGGGAATAACGGTTTGGTTGTAATTTTATTGCGATCTCGTATCGCCGGTTTGTATAATTTAATATTTATTTCATAGAATAAATGTATAATAGGAATTTGTATATTTGTATATTTGTAATTATTTTTATGAAGACCGGTGACTCCCTCAAGACGGTGCCATTTTGAAAGGAGTTCCAAGTGAAGAGGCAAGGATCAAGGAGTTGGTTTCCGAATTTTTAATTATCTAGTTAATTTGATTAGCTAGGTGGCCATACTAGGATTTTATTGTTGCTTGGTTGCTTGCTTTATTTCCGCTCATGCCTAAATCGTCACACATGCATTTTATTTTCCGTTATTGTCAATTCAACGTTATTCACAATTCACCGACTTAGTTCACTTATAGGGAATTAATAACTAAATTGACAAGATCTCTCACATATTTAAAAAAAAAAAATTGAGATTAGCCTTACCAATTATTAACACCTATGAATCTCGTGTTCATTAGGGCTACTGTGACACCCTCAAATTTGCGGAAAGAAAAAAAATAATTTAAATACATAACGAAGGGTGTCATAAATAAAAAGGGTCATTACAAAACGGAAATAATATTATACATAAGAATTATACAAGACGGGAGACATATCTCCCGTATAAATACGGAAATAGAAGAGTGTATAATAATATACAATCTAAGAACCGAATATAGGTCCAGGTAAATACTTCGCTCGCTAGCTCGTCAATGTACCCAATGTATGCATCACAAACCTGCCAACCGCATTAAATATAAACACGGAAGCCACAGTCAGTGGGGAGTACCTCCGAGTTCTCCCAGCCACGAAATGTCGAGTTTAATTAAACATGAATAACATAAAAGCAATGTATATGGACAATACAAAACTTTAACATATATGATATGCTTTTCATGTTATGAACCAGATAACTAACAAATAACCTAGCATGTGAAAGCTATCATGTGAAACCGATAATAAACTATAACTCGAGGTAGGGAAGCTGGTATGCTAGCTCAGAGGTTCCTCTCAGAAACATGGCCGTGATACACTCAAACCCTAATCACACGTAATCATGTGAATCAGTTAACAATCGGTAATCCAAACTCTATCAATCTTAGCCGGCTTGCATCTCACCTTCTAAAACTCATAGAATCATACAAACATGAAAGACCAATACTTCTACAAACAGGCATAAGTTCCTAGGACGGCCAATAGTCGACTGTAACTCGAGTCTATACCACAAGGTAGGAAAACATCCTAGTCCTAGACTGATCAGACCTAGCGACAACAGCTAACCCATTCCCTGTCTCCTTACATAACCGTACATGAGAAACTCTGATAGGCGACCCCCTAAGCAGAGATGGCTAGTACTTAAGCTGGCTCCCTTCCCAAAGTGGAAACTCTTAGGATGCCATGCCCCCGGCTTGGTATCAAAAGGCCCAGGCCAGTGACACAAACGCTATCAGTGGTGAACATATACTCGTTAAAGTTGGTAAGGCCTATCAATGTCATGGTCCAAGATACTCATTTAGAATTAGAATGGTCACGACGCCATATACTCATAATTCTCTATGGGCACTTAGTCAACACGACACCAACCATAAAATCAAAACAGTCACGGGAAAAACATCCTATCATGTGACTTATTGCATTACTCATATCAAATAACATATCGCCTCATATCTACTAAGGCTAATTCATTTATTAAATACAACCTTACTTGAAGACAAATCCCCGACCCGAGTCCCGCGACGGGTCATCAGTCAAAACGGGGCTGACTAGATCTTAGTTTGACCAAACCCGTTTTGTCAAACCGGCTAGAAACAGAGTCTTTATCACATAGACATAAAATCAACATATTCATTACATGTTATTTTATTAAAACTTCTAACATGTGAAATATTAAATCTTACGAAAACCCGCTTGACTTAAAGTATATCAATTTCAACTACGATCTCGTATTATAATTTCTAACATGTGAGAAATAATAATTTTATTAAAAACCTTTTTAATTAAATATTTTACTTATTAATATTTCCCACTTGCTAAATATTACAAAACACGATAAAAATGACGATAACTCAAAAACCGTCACAAGTCCCAAAGTGGGACCCACGGGCTGACTTTTGGGCCGAACCCAACATGGGCCTGAATGGGCCCACGAGCCTGTTGGGCTGTTTTGGCAGATTTTCCAACTTTTACTAAAAACCGTTTCTAATTATTTCCCGCATGCTTAACATAATTAAAACCCGTCAAAACAACAACATAACAATCAAACATCGACACAACCCAAAGACCAAAACCCGGACCCACCATGGACCAACCCAGACCGGGTCTGAACCGGCCTGGACCGGCTGGTTTTGTCCGGTTCACAGCCCCTAAACCGCCCCCCTAAACAGCCCCAAAACCGGTTCCCACAACAACAAACACAAATTATTTCCAACATGTTTTAATTAATCAACAACCATTTTAACATCCAATTCACCCATCATGCATATTAAAATCATGATTATGAAGAAATCATAAATATATGTCAAGAACACCAACATGTTTATAAATTCATACCACATGATAAAAACGATTACTTATCATGTTACTAAGTAAAAACCGTA